>RCUC01126341.1:0-18953 GCA_003697995.1 Taxidea taxus jeffersonii
AAAAAAAAAGATAGTGGATTTTATTTTAAGATTTTATTTTTTAAATAATCTCTATACCCAATATGGGGCACAAACTCACAATCCTGAGATTGAATCATGTGCTCTACTGCCTGAGCCAGCCGGGTGCCCCAACCATCTTTCACTTTTACTTATTCAGAGAGTCACTGCAAAACTGAGTCATGAGAATCCTAAGAGAACATCAGAGAACTAAGTATCAATTGGTTTATTACGAGGGTCTTCCCTTCAAGATGGAAGCCCGTTATGCAACAACTTTTAATAAGCAACAGCCAATTGAAGCCAAAGACCTCTCACAGCAAACAGGAACTGAAGGCCTGGGTAAATCTTCACATTCCTGCAAATTCAAACATGTATTCCCAAAAGCTGAAGGCAGGAAGATAGAGGTCATAAGATGCACAACTAGCTTAAAGCATTTCAAAATGAAGATTCTTACTAACCAAATCACTCAAAAGAACAGCGTTAGGGAAGAAGTGCTACATGGCTTCTATTTGTCTAAAAGCTTGAATTCACTGAAGTATAGATAAACATCTTTATATGCAATCATCCGCTTAGTATCCTGGAAAAAATATCATTATGCTAAAGGTTAAGCAAGTTTATACAGGCTATGAGGTGTAATGTTTCCAATGATTACTTTTCCATGGCAAAATGCGAACTGCGTTACTGATTAAGGAAAATAAACAATAACGCCTAAGTTGTATCTTTGTCTTGATTTCTGGCCAAACCTAAATACACCAGAAGTATTTCATATAAATGGGTCATCAAACAATCTATAACAAATTCCAGCTAGTTGGTTAATAATCCATACATAACACATAATCCAAATAGAATACAACTATTTCAAACCTCAATTCCTAATCACGAAAACGATTTTTCAAATCAAAACGTTCGACTCCCAAAGACTCTGAATATCAGATGAAATTTCTCAAAGTCCTTAAAATATTTTTATATGTAAATTTCAAATTCCCCATGCCATCGGGTGCAATTATAGTGGCAGGTGCGCTGAGGAGCACTAATCTCAGAGTCGTCCAAAAACAACAACAACATACAAAAAAACAGGGAGTCAATGGTTCCTGAGACCCTTATTATGGAAAAAGCTAATAGAAAGCCATATTTCTTTTACAAATGAAATACAAATATGGATTTAAAAAACGTCCCCAAGATACATTCTAGGTCAGGTGCTACTGTTAAATGTATTTTACAAAACATAGATAAGCTGCATGTACTAGAATTATTATGAAAGAATCACATGCTTTGCTTATTCTTGTATATAATTATAGTAACGAATGAGAAAAATAAACATCATGTAAAAGTAGTAGGTCATGGTTGGTGACAACCAGAAGCAAACTATTAGGAGCAAAAGGGTCACCACTGTAGGCAAACTGCTAAAAGGTTTTAGGGATTAAGACAAAGAGAAAGGACAACATTCACAAATGTTCCCTTGGTTCACTTTTCCTATAAGGATGTTACAAACTCCTTTCTAATAGATCTTAGGAAGCAAAGAAAAAGCTCTAGGTGTGAAGTCAATGGGACAATACAATGACCTTAAGTTATGGCACTTCAGCTACAGAACACAAGACATTCTGTTCTACATGAACTAAAGATCCATTAAAACAGAATCACTTCTTTTACCTCCTCTAGACACAAATACTGAAACATCTGCTTCTTCTAGCACTGGCTACTCCTGTGATTTTTAAACAAGTCCCTTCACGGTAAGATCCTCTTTTCATCGCATATTTCTGGGAAAATCCAATAGCTTTTTAATGTCTCAGAAGAATGAATTATATGCCAAGTGAGAATCTGTAACAGAACATCCCGATAAAGCAAACATCAAAACAGCAATAAAGATCTTTTGCATTGTTCAGAAAAAGAGAGGAGGGGTATCAACTTGCCAAAAAAAAAAATCATCTTTTAAAAGATCGTCTAAAACAAAGACAAAGACACAAAAGAAGGAGTGGAAACGAAGTGAGCTGTGAGATGAGCGGTGTTACTCTGAAAGGCAGTGTGATTAGGATGAGCAGGGACAGGCTGACATATTTTCTCTGTCACATTAACTAATGCCAACTTTCTCTTCTTGTTATTAAGACCACAGAGTAACTGACTGCCCTAATGAATAAACAGATTTTCCTCAACATGAACGATGCCTATGAAAAGCAAATTCATCTTCTGGGGCCAAAAAAAAAAAAAAAAAGCTGCGACAAAGCCTTCCTTCAAGCAAGTTTCCAACAGCAGGTGGGGGATGCGAGAAGGGGGGCAGTTTGCAAACCTGTAGTGTGACATCTAGAACAGTGCCAGTTCTGAGAGTACTCAGAAAGGTCTTCCACACATCTAACTTACAGACATCCATTCATGATTTCCATGTGGAAAAGGGCCAAATGACCCTATAATGGAGATTAAGAATATCAAGGTGGGTTTTGTTTTTTTAAATGACATTGTTCTCTCAGCCCAACAGTCAACGTCTATACTGCATTGTATGATTTTTTCTTTCTCCCTGCAAGTTAGAAAATTTAATTTTCTTCATTTCCAGCCAGGGCCTCTCAAACAAATCTAATGGGTGTAGACAGCATTTCCTGCCTACTGTAAGAAAATAATAGGATTGCCATTATTAACATGGCCCGAGGCATGCACTGAGGTGGGGCACTGAAGAAACTGACCTTTAATTTTCACCAGTTAGCCTACACTGCCTGCCTGGGTTTTGTTTTTGTTTTTCTAATAAAGGTGAAGGTTATTTTTTTTTCTCCAATGTTAAGGTCTAACACTGGCTCATTCACGCTCACGGAGCAAGACAGGCTCCAATCCCTATTATCCTTTCCATTCAACTGTGTATGTCTAGAAAAACCCTGCCAGTAAACAACCCGCTAAAACTCAGTTCTGTTTTTCTTCTCTCACTCTTTTGGACCTAGGCTTCCAATTTTTTAAGAAGTTGGTGAGGTTCAGGAATGGCCAAAGCAGAGAAAATGATTCTATTCACTGACACCTCTACCAAACGCTGTGTGTCACGCCAAAGAAATGAGCATCCGAAAAATGAGCAGCAAAGGTGGCTACGATTTCAAGAGACACTTCAAGATCTGAACCTGTAGCGCACGGTTCCCCAGCAGCGGAGGCTTTATGCCATTACAGAAATGAGGAACACCGTCTGAGGTGGTGACCCAAAGATGAAAGGCAGGTCTCGGGAGCCCCACAGTCTCACCCACTGATGTCCAGGCCTGCTCTTCTCTCTTAAAAAACGGTTAGAACAACATCCACAAGAAAAGCAAGAGGGGACGGGAGGGAGGGACTCTTCCTTTATTACAACTCTCCTTTGATCCTAGACTTTAGGAGAGCAAGCAGAGCTGTCACAGATCTACTTAAAAAGGGAAAACCTCTCTTTGCGGGGGCAGGAACAAAGAAAAATATGGGTAGAAGTTGCACTTTTAATAACTGGTACTGCTTGACATTCAGACAGGCTTCTTTTCCCCCCCAAAGGGCTCCTTACATATATTACTTCATTTTCTACCCCTACTATGTTACTAAGGAAAGCAGAGACTCAGTCTGGCTTTAGAGAGCAGTAGTAAAGCTGTCATGTATACAAGGATACTCAAGGAGTCAATCAATAGCAAGACAAACTGATGATTAATATTCATATACATTTAAAATAATTGGGAACATTTTTTACCTAATGATCATCTTATTATGTCCAACAGTTACACTGGTCTGTAGTCAGTGAATAAAATAATAAAATAGCAGCTATCACTTGCTAAGCCCTTGTTCAAAGCTCTGTGCCAAGCCAGAGAGTCCTAATAATTCCTGTTTAAAGAGCCACGGAGATTAACGTAACCAAAGTCAGACTTAGTCTACAGAGTGCGGTCTCAAGCTTAGGTCTTCTCCAGGGCACACAGGTTCAGTCATTCCACTACAAATGACGGTTATTACCAAAAATATTAATCCCAAGTTAAATCTGCACTTTCCCATTCCCTAATATAAAAATCCTATGGACAATCTGCTTTTATAGACGGCGGCTGACTAATTCCCAAGAAGGAGCTCCTTTAAAAGAGATTTCCTTTTAATCTATCTTACCTTGCAATCAAACTTTCTAGAAAATCATTCTACACTTTTTCATGAAAAACATCAATTTCTTGAAACTTACTGAAGATACACGAACACAGCAATCTGTGTTAAAAAACACTTTAAAAAAAAAAAAGTTTCTCCGTTCATCTGCCAAGCAGAGTATCTGACAGCAGACTAGAAACTGTCCCTCACCTGAACTCATGGATGACTCAGTGGAAACTAGAATTTGGAAAACCTGCCATCCCACATGAAATATAATAGGAACAAACTCGCTCACCTTTGTGGGTGCTACGTCCTTCCCAAACCCTGGCCTCTTGTCCTCAGGCTACAATCCCGGCTCTTCACAAAGAGCAAAGAAGGAAAACCTGCAAAACTACCAAGTTAGCTGCATAAACCTGGGACCCAAATTACCCCAAATGAAATGAAATTTATTTGAATCCTTAATTCTTTCACTTCTGAACCAACTACTATGCCCTGATAGGTTTAAGCAAACTCCTGGGAACACTGAACTTAATTGAAGAGAATGAGAAAATGAAATATAAATAGGAAAGGACACTGTCTCCATGTTTAAATTTAATGTAACAAGCAAACGGCCAAGTCTAAAAGGCTAGATTTTAAAATTCTTCAGATTCTTACAGGTATCATTAAGATACAGTTAAAGCAATGGCTCAGTAAGCACATAGCAGGATTAAAATATGGAAAAGTAAACAGACCTGGAAATAGCTGTGTTTCTTCATTAATGAAGAAATTTTATAGTAAATTAAGATATCTGCTGCTAATTAAAGACTGAAATAAAATATAAGCCTTAAAAGTTGCTACCCATTTCTTCTCTCTTCTCCATACTTCTCCTTAAAAAAAAAAAAAAAAGAAAAAACAGCATTTTAACAATTAAACTTACTTCCTTTCTAAGAGGCTAAAACTACTGACTGTGTAATTTCTTTGAATATGAGTCTACATATGCAGGCGAGTTGTAGTATCCCTTACCCAAAATAAAGTAAATTTCCGCCTTCAGGTGATGGTGGCGAAAGTGTGTAAGGGTTACACGGAAGAGGGTCTGAGCAATTTAAAATAAAAATAAGCAAATAAAATTCCCAAATCCTAAAATTAACATATTCCTTTTTTAATAGATGCCTAAAAACTGTTCTCTTTATATCTTATGGGACACAACAGATTTTTTTTTAAGATTTTATTTAGTTATTTGTCAGAGAGAGAAAGAGCACACAAGCAAGGGGACCAGGAGGCAGAGGGAGAAGCAGTCTCCCAGCTGACCAAGAAGCCCGATGTTGGGCTTGATCCCTGGACCCTGGGATCACCATCAGAGCTGAGGGCAGATGCTTATTAGCTAACTGAGCCACCCAGGCATCCCAGATTTTTAAAATAAGTCCTCCTGTGAGTTATAGCCAAGGTAATCTAGATCTACGGACCTGCCCCCAGCAAGCCTTGAAAGCTCAGAGCAGGAGAGGAATCCCAGTCCCCAGCTCCCCAAAGAGGAGGCCGCTCAGGCAGCCCACCTTGGAGTAGCACTTCTCCACATGTTTCCCCATTTACAGCCTTCCTCCTGCAAAGAAGGAAAGTAGATTCCAAGAGCCCTCCCCGTTCTGTGGGAACACAATCCCCAGAGCAGGGCAGAGCTCATTCTGGGCCCAGAGGGGCATTTCCGGGAAGCAGCAGGAACCCTTGAGGTAAGAGAGCCTGAGGGCGGCATCTTCATTAGTCTCTGAGTCCACACCACCCCACACAGGGAACAAAAGCAAGTTGGGCCCCACTTCAGAGCCTTGTCCTTAACTCACCTCAGTGAACTCACTTTCTAAAGATGGAGTAGAGAACTGAATGATTTCTAACAAAGGAAGCATTTAGGGTTGCCAGCTCCCCAGGTTTAGCCTGGGCCGTCTGGAAAGCAACAGGGCTCCTCTGAATCCTGAGGTCACCTTTCATTAACCACAGGAGCTGCTTCTTTGAGCTCAGAGGCGGCGAGGCTCCCTCTAGTCACTGCTGTGCTGGTCCCATCTCTGTGGTCGCCTCTGGGACAACCCAAACACCACAACTATTAGCCTTAAAAGGAGAGAAAGGGTTAGTATTAGGCAGGCTCTGCTTTTCCAGGTGCAAATTATAAGTACAAGATCTTGCTCTGTATAAATTAACTTAAATGAAAGGCTTCGAGGAGATGGATGTAAGATGAACAAAACTGTACTGCTACTCAGTGATTTCTTAAATCTGAGTTTTTCAAATGTCTGAAGAAGGTAAAAACTTCACTATCATTTCCTGACCGACTGCTCTAGATTTTTTCCATTCACTATATTGAGTTTCTTATGTATTTCTACAAAGTACACTATTATCTGGTTTCTCTCATCCCAAGATTAAGTTGCTTTCACAGAAAACAATCTAGGAAAAATCTCTTGGGAAATGTCCAGAATATTATTATTGGGTTTTTTAAAAAAGATTTTATTTATTTACTTGAGAGAGAAAGACAGAGATTGAGATAGAAACAGAGACAGGGAGAAGCGGGGAGGTGGGGGGAGAAGCGGGGAGGTGGGGGGGAGCGGGGAGGTGGGGGGGTGGAGCAGGGAGGCAGAGGGGAGCAGGGAGGCAGGGGGGAGCAGGGAGGGGGGCAGGGGGGTGGGGGGGGGGGGGGAGGGGGGGGGGTGGGGGGGGGAAGCAGGGAGGGGGGAGAAGCAGGGGGGGAAGCAGGGAAGAGGGGGAAGCAGGGAAGGGGCGGAGAAGGCTCTCCGCTGAGCAAGGAGCCCATGTGGGGCTCAATCCCAGGACCCCAGAATCATGACCTGAGTCTTAAGCAGACATTTAACCAACTGAGCCACCCAAGTGCCCCTTATTATTGTATTAAAAATAAATTTTAGGTTTCTGGGCAATAGATATGTTGAACACATGGAAGGCCATCAACTAATACTTAGCCTTGGAATCCAGCTAGTTACCTGGGAGCACAAACAGACACTACTCCAAGTCTGGATATACAAATAAGGTATTTCATGGGAACTACTGAGGAGCAATGTGATGCAGCTGAAAAGTTCTGGGAACAGTCTAGGTGATATTTTGAACCTTCTATGCCTTTCTAATCTTCGATTCACCTAACATTTATAGGGCAACTGGTATCTACCAGCTTCTGCTGCAGATACTGGAAAACAGAAAACAACACCTACCTTCCAGGGTTAGGTTTATGAATATGGCTGGTGTGTGGTGGGTGCTTGACAGTTACTGGTCACTCTTACTATGTTTTTACATCTTATTTGTGGTCACAGAGTGTTTCTAAGTTTGGCACACAAATGAAAAGTGTCCTAAACTCATTTCTATATAAAACTGCCAAGAGCTGGTTATCGTTTTGCCCTGAAGAATAGGATGACAAAACCATTTTAAGTCCAAACCCTTCAAGTCTGTCCTGATTCTGAACCAGAGTCCTTCTGATCATCTAAGCACTCCTTCCACAACTTCTCGTCAGCCACTGGTCAAGAAGGTCAATTTCCCAGACTTGCCTGATCATATCATTCATCTGAAACACTTGATAAAATAGACTCCCAGATGCCACCCAAGACATAATGAGTAAGAGCCCCTTGTACCCTCCACCCCACTCACGCTATAATGCTCCACGAGACTCTACTCTTCAACACACTTTAACTCCACTTTCTGAGTAAGGTAAAACTCCTTACCTTCAAATAGCTGAGGTCATGCTCTTCAGGTTTTCATGATATGCTCTTCGACTCTTTCTGCGTGACTTAGTTTTACACCAAACACTTTGGCCACTAGTCTAGCAGAATCCCCTCTTTCAGATGGTCCCCCAACACCTCAACAAGACACATTTTGGTTTATTTCTATCCCTTCATGTCACCTGTCCAGAATTTCCCTATAAAAGGATGACTTTGAACTACCACAAATCTCTAAAAAGTTACCTTTTTCATATTTTTACCTATTAATTCCCAAACTGAGTCCAATGGATATGCAAAATATATATAATCGAGGACCACATTTTTAGGGAATAAAAACAAGCTATTTGTTAAAATTTTTAAAATCAATGAGGAACCTAACACAGACATGAAAAAGCCCAATTATTCTCTGGAAAACTTTCAGTTTCTTTTTTTTTCTTTTCCTTCTTTTTTTTTTTTAAAGTAGATTCTGCACCCAAGGCGGCTTGAACTCATGACCCCAAAATTAGGAGTTGCATGCTCAACCGTCTGGGCCAGCTATTGTGCCCCCTTCATTTCTTTAAAATAGTAATAAATGCAAAGCCAGACTTGCACTGAAGGTGACTCATGCCTTTGTTTTACTTTAAATATTTATTAGATGCCTACTATGAGAAAGAAAAAAAAAAAAAAACTCAGGAACAATGCTGGAAATAAAAATGTCCACAACATGGCCCATGTTTCAAAAAGGTCAGCTTCAGTAGAAGAAATACTGACAGAGCACCTGAGGAAAGGCATGAAGTGTAAATGGCACATTCCAGCTGGGAATCCATCCATCTGACCACCCAGGGGACATTTACTATGTACTCTCCATGAAAGACCCTAAATCAGTTATCACTCCCACATTCAAGTTGGGGGGGGGGGCAAGGAGACAATCAGACAACACTGAAAAGGACAAATGGTCTCCAAAGCACAGATAAAGTCCTAGAAGAATTTAAAGAAAACTACAAATGACCTAAAAGGAGGCTCTGGAACATAATGAGGGTATGCAAAATGGAATAGGACATTCTTTTCTTTCGAGTAGGCAAAAATCAAAGAAGAGCACTCTGCGGGGTGCCTGGGTGGCTCAGTGGGTTAAGCCTCTGCCTTTGGCTCAGGTCATGATCTCAGGGTCCTGGAATCCAACCCAGCATCAGGCTCCCTGCTCAGCGGGGAGTCTGCTTCTCCCTCTCCCTCTGCCTGCCTCTCTGCCAACTTGTGATCTCTCTCAGTCTCTGTCAAATAAATAAAATCTAGGGGCGCCTGGGTGGCTCAGTGGGTTAAGCCTCTGCTTTCGGCTCAGGTCATTGTCTCAGGGTCCTGGGATCGAGCCCCGTGTCGGGCTCTCTGCTCAGCAGGGAACCTGCTTCCCTTCCTCTCTCTCTCTCTCTGCCTACCTGTGATCTGTCTGTCAAATAAATAAAATCTTTTAATAAATAAATAAATAAAATCTTTAACAAAAAAAAAGAGCACTCTGCAAATATGTTATGATTCTTCATATCTCTACTAGATATAAAGAGATCACCGCTCTCAATGCCTTTTGATGCCAGTTGGTCTTGAGAGTGCCCCTGGAGGGAGTAATTAGTAGGCCACAAAATCACCTGCTATGGCATGAATAGCATTTACATATACACAGCAAAGAAAATACAGTACACCAGAGAGAGAGCAGAGCACACACTCAGTACCATCATCTAAACTTGCAACTTTATACTGTTTTCCAGGAGTTCAGGAATTAATGAACTCTTATGGACGATAAATACTTTTTTTATTACTTTAATTACATACATATATAATTAAAGTAACGTAATTTTCCCTATAACTTACTTGTATATGAACTTAAATCTTTCCACTTGAATTTTTGTATTTCTCGTATTCCTAACATGCACTTTATACTTGATGTTTAAGTTTTAAACTTAATCACTTAATGGAAATCCCACCATCTTTTTATAAGTGACCTACCCAAACTCAACAGTAGTATCTCAGAAGCAAAAAACAAAAAACTAACCACCAACATTCAGGGAGCAGTAACTACCACAAAATTATTAGCTGCAAGGGCCAAGTTCATAATGATTGAAAAAAACCTTTGCGCAGTGGCAGTATCGTAGCCAATGAGGTTTATCTGAGGCATGATTACTGCTAATAATGAATAAAACAGAATACTACATGCTTTCTTCACTCTATCCCTTCCAACCGGGTTTATTTAGTCGAAGGACGTGAAGAATGTTAGCACCTAAACACTTAGATCGTACTAACTGAAATGACTTAGAATGTTTCTCTGAGTGGAAATCAAACTTTTTCCTAAAGTACTGAAGAGCAAATGGAATAGAAAATATGACAAGTCTAAGTGCACATCCCTGATTTTTGGTTGACTCACAGTGAAATTCAGCATAGTTTACCTTTAGTACCATACTGAATTACTGAATATTACCATAGTAATTCAGCATTACTTTACCTTTACATGCCTATATAATATGTCTGTGGGTATTAATGAACTACCGGGTTCATCTAAATATTAAAATGCCCCCCACCCCCCGCCCTTGAGATCTACTCCTTTTAAACAGTGTCTTAAATTCAAGTAAGTTAATAAAATGAGGACACTCTGATCTCTAAAAATGGCCTAGGGGAATCTCCCTTTAGAATAGAAGAGGAGCTGGGACGCCTCAGTTGGTTAAGTTGAGTTGTGGCTCAGTTGGTTAAGCGGCTGCCTGCGGCTCAGGTCATGATCCCAGCATCCTGGGATGGAGTCCCACATCAGGCTCCTTGCTCAGCAGGGAGCCTGCTTCTCCCTCTGCCTCTGCCTGCCACTGTGTCTGCCTGTGCTCACTCCCGCTCTCTCTCTGACAAATAAATGAATAAAATCTTAAAAAAAAAATGGAAGAGGAGGAGTAAAGAAAAACAAACAGACAAAAAAAACACCTGCATAGCAGTAAGGAGGTAGACCAAGGCAGAGCAAGTAGAGACAAATGGAGATGGCGTGGAATAAATCTCCTTCAGTATTTTTTCTTGTTTTTTATTTTGGTAAAATATACATAACAACACATTTATCATTTTGACCATCTTTAAGCATACAATTTCAGTGGCAACCATCACCATGAGTCTTTCTAAAACTTCATTATCCCAAACAGAATCTCTATATCCACTAAACAGCAACTCCTATTCCCCTTCCCCTAGCCCTGGTATGTTCTACTTTGTAACTATGAATTTATCTCTTCTAAGTACCTCATTTAAAGTGGAAACACAAAGCATTTGTCCTTTTGTGTCTGGCTTTCTCACTCAGCATGTTTTCAAGGTTCATCCATTTTGTACCATATAGTGGAATTCCAACCCTTTTTATGGCTGAATAATATTCCATTTTAAGTATATACCGTACTTGGTTCATCCATTCATCTGTGAATGGACGCTTGGGTTGTTTCCGCCTTTCTGATATTATAAACACCGCTGCTATAAACACTGGTGTTCAAGTACCGGTCGGAGTCACTGCTTTTAATTATTTTGGGTACATACCTAAGAATGGAGTTGCTAGGTAATTCTATATTCAGTTTTTTAAGAAACCACAAAACCGTTTTCCAGGCAGCTCTACCTTTTATGTTCTCAACAGTAATACAGTAGGGTTCCAAGTCAATGTACTTTCAAGTCTTTTCTGATTCACTAATTCAGAATAATGTTTAACTCTATTACTCTAAAGTGGAATTATTTTTCTATATATTTCTATATATTCTATATATTTCTATATAGACAAGAGAAAAACACAAAAGAAAAACCAGAAACAGCAATATCTAAAGATAGTATTGTCCTCCTAAACAATTTAAACAATGGAAGACACAGTTAAAAGAAAAAAAACCTCCAAAATATAAAAGGAAGCATAATATCCTAAAAATATATGAAGTACTAACTGAGGGGGGTGGGGGGAAGAGGGGTTGGGTGAGGGTGGTGGGGTTACATCATATGTTTAAATAAAGCTTAAATAAAGTAAAAAAAAAAAATATATATATATATATGAAGTATCCCACACATAAAGCTTGTACTGTAAAAACTGACCCCTAACAAGTCATATGCTAGAAAACTTCACTGTCTGAATAACTGCATGTAAATATACGGAAGTATTCTTAAACAAATTTGCTCTTCTTACCAGTCAGTTCCTTCAGCTGCCCAGGAAGGTCCTGCTTTAGTAAAAGCAGAGGAGGAGGGCGCGTATTGGGCTTATTTAAATACTACGCACAGGACTTTCCACAAGTTTGGCCAAATGGCTAGGAAGGGGAGATAGGCAACTAAAAGTAATAATGATTTTCTTAAATCTTTAACACCTGCTCTCACCCATCTGCCATCAAGTGTTACAGCTGATAAAAGAAATTAACAAGTAGCGAAGCAAATGTCAACAGAAAAACTCCAAAACAAATAAACAGACATAATTGAAGTCTACTGGTAAGGGAAAGGTGTGAAAGATATTTGCTTGTTGTTGTGCTTTACTCTGCATACAAAAATATAGCTCTAACTTTCGCTAGTAAACTGTTCCTAGCAAGGGATACCATTGAGTTAATCAACAATGCCAAGGGCTCCTGCTTCTCTCCAAAACACACCCTCAGGAGCACTAGCTTCAACCCCTACTGCAGTTTTACACTGTTTTTACAACTGATTTTTCCAAAGTGCTTCAAAGTAGTTTGTTCTCCTAATTCGGAAAATATTTCCTCTTATGATCTATTCAAACTTCTGTTAACAGTAAAACCTTTTCATATAGAATAGGAAACCAAACTTTATCCCAGACTTGCCTGGATAATTGCAAATTCCTAATTAGTTACATCATGAACAATGGAGTTATTTTTAATAAAGACCCCTCTTTCACCAGTTATGGAGAAGCTAAGTCCCTTAAGAATAAATTAAATCACGCTATTTCCTGGGATTTCAGAGTCTTCAATTACTTCTCAAATTTACATTTGCTCATGTATAAAGACAATTTTTTAGATAGTTATTTCAACAGAAAACTCTTCATAATTGAAGACCATGAGTTGGTATCATACTAATATTAGTTCAAGTAAACTTTTCTGATTTGTTGCCTTTATAAAAATCTTCATTTTCCAGAGTTAAAACGAGGATGTATCAGAAGACTTAAGTTTGATATAAATTTAGTTTTAAACACAGCCTTTAAGTCCTGCAATTTTAACACTTCTCAAATTTCAGAAAGGATTAAAGAGTTGAAGTTGGCACCATCCTGCCCTAGAAGTTTGGTGGCAGACACCGTTCTCTACACAACATTCCAAAAATACAAACAGAATACCCTGTAAGTTAATAAAAAATGCTTTGCATTTGCCCCAAAAAAGTCAGAATAGAGTAGAATATCCCATTAACAAAGAATCTAGTCTAGAACTCAAGAAATGCTTTCTGAGGCAATAAGTGAATGAAATAAAATTAAATACCATCTCACTAAAACCTTCTCCCTCCAGTTATTTAAAACTGACAAGCAGTTGTCAAGATATCAAAGAAACAAAACATTAGGAGCCAATGCCTGAAACAACAGTGAGCACTGCCAACAAGGGCATCTCATCAGCCTAGGGCACTGAAAATTACAATCCAGGAGTTACAGAATGCTAGACTTGCGGATCTCAAGTAGGGGCAAGAAAGAAAAGATTCAAAGATGGATCCACTTTCAAAATGAGAAACACCCCCACACTACCTTACCTGATTTACATCTGGCGGCCTAAAAAATTTCCTGTCCCCCTATCCCCTCGACACACCCCATCTTTTTGGTCCACAAGACTGATCCTAGACGGTAAACCTGCACCATCAACAATTCCCTCTAGATAAGCTCGTGAGTAGGGACGAGCCTCTCCTGAGCTCTACCTTGCAAAGTCCCAAAGTAGCATCAGGTCATCTTCTCAGTGGGCCTGTGCTTGACTTCTACAGAGACCTGCCTGTCTAATGACGATGTGAGTATTTTCTGCCTTGCTGAAGCACCTAACACCATACCATACCTCATATTCTTATAATGTGTGCGGAGGGATGGAGAAGGAAAGAAAAACTTTAGCATTCATCTCGGACCACAGAGCCCCACGTGGGGCTTGATGTCAAGACTCCTAAGATTTTGACCTGAGCTGAAACCAAGAGTCGCATGCTTAACTGACCGTGCCACCCAAGGGCCCCACCATACTTTATATTTTAAGGCAAAAAAGTGTGTGTGTGTGTGTAATATATTATGCATATAGTATACATAAATAGTATATATATCCCTATATTATACATATGTGTGTATATATCTATATATGTATAGATAAATATATCTCCCTATATCCAAAGGCTTTCTGAGTAAACTAAAGAATAAAGCTTCTCCTCAAGCACTTGGGCATTTCCCAACAGCCACAGGATGAGAAATAAGGTTTGCCTGAAAATGTCTTGTACCACAAAAAAAAACTCTCATTTAATGGATTAACCTCATTAATGTGAAAAAATGGCAATTATGACTTCTAAAATGGGAACACAGCTAAGGTGCAAAGATCACTCGACCTGAAAATATTCTTTTCCCCCCATTCTCAGCTGTAATTACTGGAAGCTCAAATAATTGGCTTCCTTGGATAATATACAATGACTAAAGCCTTATGCCTCTATCATTCAGTATTGAAAGTTCCTCTAAAAGACTGCATTTTTCCCCCTGATCTCAAGAAAAAAACCAAATCAAGCAGACTGTCATGTCCACGTCAGCAATGCTAGCCAGCTATAAGCTACATCTAAGGAAAAACTTCCCCAAAACATGGAGCTGGGATGACTTATGTAGTTACAATTTTTGAGAGGTCACAAATCAACTATTCAATTAGAATAGGGAGGGGGCACCTGGGTGGCTCAGTGGCTCTAAAAATGTGTCCAAGTAATGTAACAGGAACAGCTATTTTGGAATATAAGGGAAACCGAGTTTGTGTAAGGCTTTACCAAACACTTTTCAATACACAGACTCACTAATTCCTTGGACAACCATTTGGCAGGAGAAAAAAAAAAAGGCATGGATGAGATGTTTCCTCTTTATAATAAAATCAGGAAACCCAAACTGAGAGGGGTTCAGAAGTTGATCAAAAATACTCAGTTAAAAAGTAAAATCAGTCCATGGCAGAGTAGATTCTGATTTCAAACTGATGCTCAGAGACAGCCCTCGTCAGACATTTAAGATTTCTAATCTTTGCCCATTATCTGCCCATCTCTCAACATCATGAGTTAAATGGTGGTTCCCATACTGGTCACACTCATGAGAACACTGTAATCCTATTTATAACGTGGTCTTTATCCTGGTTCCTTGAAAATAACTATGCTCTCAAGGGTCAGGAATGGGTATGAAAAGGGTGTTTCAGATATCTCAACAGTGTCATTAACTAATGACTCACCTGTAATTGAGGTTACAACTGACAAGTTTGAAAGAGCTGGAGGCCATGCAACTCACCTAACACTAAAATAATATAGATCAATTTAAAACTGATTTACAAGTCTAGGTCTTTCAGGATCAAATAATGCTCTAGCACCAGGATCATGAACTGTAATTAATCCTGGGAAGTACAGTAACTATGAAAGGCACAACAGATTCAGATATATTTATACAGAACCCGGAAGTTATTTCTTTAAAAATCCTAATAAAAAGATTACTTTATCATTTGTCTTTTCCTGAAAGTAGAATGCCCTCCCTCCTCCAAAAAGTATTCAGTTACTGGACATTTATAGATAGAATCCAGATAAATGCTTACTTTAACAGGAGCTGAAATTTTCACTATTTCATACATGAAAGTTGTTGCAATTCCTCCTATCAGATGAATTCTAAAGCGCAACAAAGATAAATTCAACTTACTAATCAGAAAACTACTTGACCGTTTGCCACCAAGAGTATTTCTGGCTGCTTGTTTTCCTCTTAAATATATTCTTCCCCATTCATAGATGAAATACAGTGTTTTATAGTTGAATGTATTCTTTGGTAGTAAAGCAACGATTTTAATTCTTTGTATTAATTCTACAACTACATAAGGAAAAGTTAATGATGCTTTCACCTTTTTATTTACCTGACATGACATCATATGGAAAGGCTCACCCAGTGAATATGTAAACATGGTTATATTATCGGGTCATTTTTTTTTTAACCCCCATCAGTGATTTTTCATAGTGTCTCCTATTTACACTCTTTCATTACCCTAAAATAACCAACAAGTTCTGCCTTTTCAGCCGTTCCTATAAACAATTAGTTCAACCAAACAAAAAAAGTCATTTAAATTTTTGTCCATCAGTTTAAACTATATTATGTAAGCATTTTTTTAAAATGTGCTTATTTTACCCACTCCACGTTTAAAAGCAAAATTGAGGTATAGCTGACTCAGCATTTAAATTCCACTGGAAGGCTGGATCTAAGCAACTTCTGGTGGTAAGAAAGAACACTGAACTAGATCTAAAAAGCAGTATGATCCTGTTAAACACAAACATATTTCAGAGTCAGAAAGTTCTACACTGTGACTTCAATACAGTAACCAGTAGCCACAAGTAGCAGTTTAAAATAATTAAAGGGAAATACAATTTATTAAAAAGTAAATAAAATGTAAAATGGAGTTCCTCAGTTGCACTAGGCACATTTCAAAGACACAACAGCTAACATGCCTTGTGGCTGCCATATTGGAAAGCACAGCTACAGAGCCGTTTCCACCACCAAAGAAAACCCTACTGGTAGCAAAGTGATCTCACAGAAGTTAAATTCCTGTGAACCTCAACACCGTTGTCTGTAAGATGTCCATAACATCACATAAATTTAAAGACTGTTATTACAACTTTAATGAGATAATACATTTAAAAAGCACAGTACATAGAGCTTAGTACACATTAGATATTCAAGAAAGGGGAGTTATTAATACAATCCTGTATTAGACTTTAGCCAACAATGGAAACCCTGGACAAGTCACTTTCCCCCCTGAGCCTCATTTTTCTAAACTGAAAAGTTTAAGAAGTTCTTCTGGCTAACATCTAAGGACACTATCAAATCCTACCATGTTAAATGTAGTGTTAAGCAAAAGGGGCACAATCTCTTACAGAATAAATTACTCCCTAGGCTCCTACAGCCACCTAACCAATCCCAAGCATTCTTCCAAAAATCCCAGAAGACTGGCTCTCCAACAGTCCACAGTCTGATGTGGGCTATTTATAAAGTCTGTCTGAAAAGGTTACCGGAATATCCTTCTGAAACTGTATATACCGTAATTAGAAACTATAACCCCTATTCCACGATGATATCTTGCACTTTTCACATCTCTTTTTAAAATGAACACTATCTTCACAGATAAGTTTTTCTTTCTTAGTATTTAAACCAGAACACTCTAAAAGCACATGATTTTGAGAACTTTTTAATGATTTTTTTTAAACCAACTATACCTCATTCTTACCCAGTCTGTGGGTGACCCTCAAGTGTCTAAACAAACTTAGAATTACACCTTCATGGGTGAGGTCCCCTTGCAGAGCCAGAAACATGCCCAAAGACTTTACTCTAGTTAACAGCTGCCCCCTGGGGAACCAGGAAACTGACTGAATGCTAGGTCCACAAAGACTGCCTCCAATGAGTGGGAACCAAGAGCACCCACACAAGGCACAAAACCAGGGCCACTGACTGCCTTGGGGTATAGGCCTCTTCCCCCGCCTGTCCAGGACCCGAGTCACAGCTTTAAATTGCAGAGTGGAAGAGCCACTCAGTAGAAATGAGAACAGAGCGGTGCATTTCTGCCCAAGGCCTGTAGCCTCAAAAAAAAAAAAAAAAAAAAAAAAAAAAAAGTGTTATTCCAGAGCAGATTCCTTTTCTTCCGGGTCTGTCTGCTCCCTCTGACTCCTTGCCCACAACCGCGGTGCCTCCCCTTTCCCAATGCCCCACCTCTCTCTCTCCACTCTTCCAAAAAAAAAAAAGAGTGGCTGATTCCTCTCCCTTAGTTTTCCCTAGCAGGGCCTGGAAACTGGAGGAAATTCAAATCAAATTAGCCGCACATTAAAAAATAAACGGACAAGCAAATCAAAGGGTGCCCACCCAACAAAAGATCTCTTCCGTTCCAAAATATGATTAAGCCTGGGTGTGAGAAGGGGAGGGAGACTAGAAACCGACAGGGATGGAGAGATAAACGTGTGGGCTTGGGGCCTCAGCGTCCGCCCATCGCGGCCAAATTCCAATTTTTTTTTTTTTCAAGGAAATGTTCGGCTGAAGAGAAAATAAAAAGTTGTAACTTTTAAGGAAGTCAGCAAACGGCAATGCCTGGATAATATGCCACTGCTTCCCTCCGTCTGGGATGGCAGGGTGGGAGTTGGGATTTGAAAAGCTCCAACTCCAAATCGCGCACTCCTGGAAGCCTCCCCGCCAAGGGCGCCGCCAGGCGGCCCAGCCCGGTCTCCCGGGACACCGGGGCCTGGGGCTTAGGCTCCCACGGGACGCCCGGACCCGGACCTTTGGGAAAGTTCGCGGGCACAGCCCGAGGCCCCACTTTCTTCCCAGGGTGACAGGCCCTTCCCACGCCGGCCGGCCCCCGCCCCGCCGCGGGCACCAGACGGTCGGCGCGGCCCCTCCCGGCCGCCTCCGGGCGCGGATTCCGCCGCCCGCCCCACCCCCGGCTGGGGCGCCCCTCGGGTTGACCGACTGACCGGAGCTACGCTGGCCCACACACCGGGTCGCCCGCTCCTTCCCGCCGCGCCCCGCTTCCCCGCCCGATCTTCCAGCCGCTGGTCTCGCCAAGTCCGGCCGGGGCCGCCGGTTACCGCCCCCAGCCCGGGGGGAACCCGGGGGGCAGGACGGAGAGGGAGGACGTGGCGCGCACGGAGGTGGCCAGCGGCGGGGCGGGGAGTGTCCTGGAGAGGCCCGGCCGGGGATAGGGGGCCGGCACGGCTCCCGGGGCTGTGGGCCCGGACCCTCCCCGCGAGCATCCCGGGGTCCGAGGTCCCGGCCAGCCCCCGCCCGGCGCGGAGAGGCGGCCCCAACTTCCAGCCCCACTTCGCACGCCCGCCCTCCTCCCTCCACCATATGGAAATCTACAGCCTCGGAAAGTGACACGTCGAAGATTCCTCGGCCTCTCCGCCCGCCCTCCCCCTCCCGGGCAGCGTTCTCGCCGCGGAGATTCCGGGAGGGGGAGCGGATTCCTCGGACAGAATCTGCTGGGAAGGATGGGGAGGGCGAAGGGGGGGAGGGAGAGCCCGGGAGCCACTGCCCAGATTTTTTTTCATCAAGAAGAATCTACCCGCTTCTTTCCC
>ML100725.1:0-25963 GCA_003697995.1 Taxidea taxus jeffersonii
CTTACCTTCCATAACTTGAGGGCCATCCTTGGGCGGGCAGGTATTTTTGATAAGAGACCAACTTTTGAGCCTTCGAGGATTTCTCTGCTCTTTGTGAAAGCCTCCCCTGGAAGGACCCCCGTGGCCTGGTCCAGGAAAAGGAGGTTCAGTATTGGCTCCCCACCAACCACGACCATATGGGCCACATCTGGGGCCTAGGCCTCCCCGAACTGGGCCTCTACCCCGGGGAGGAGGTGGGAGACTCAGCAGTGGTGGAATCATTGGTCCTCTTGATCCTGGAGGACCTCTGTGAAGAGCTGAAGAGAAAGAGAGAAAGAAAGACATGGAAAGGTGATCAGTGGCCAGCTTAATTCTGATAAAGCAGCCCTGTGTTTTTGTTGTTTTACTTTTTATTGAAGTACAATATACATACAGAAAAATACACCAATTTTAAGTGCACAACTCAACTGCCATCAAAGTAAACACACCTGTGATTTTACCACCCAGGTGAAGGGATAGAGCCTTTTTAGTACTCGCAAATCCTCCCCCCTTTGTGCCCCTCCCCCCCCCCCACTATCCCACCCTCCTCCCCAAAGGTAACCACTATCCTGACTTCTAGCACCATAGGTTAGTTTTTGCCTGTTTTTGAACTTCGCATAAATGGAATCATACAGTCTGCATTCTTTTCTGTCTGGCTCCTTTCGCTCAACATCGTGTTTGTGAGATTCATCCAGGTTGCCTGTAGCAGGAGTTCGTTCATTTTCATTGCAGTGTAGTATCCCATTGCATGCACACACAACAACTTATTTATCCATTCTACTGATGGTGGACATGTGGGTGGATTCCAGTTTGGGGCTATAACGAAAAATGCTGCTATGAACATTTTTATACATGTCTTTGTTACACATATGTATGCATTTCTGTTGAGTATAAACGTAGTAGAGGTATTGTTGGGTCCTAGGATATATGTATGCTAAAGTTTAATGAAGTCAAACTTTCTTTTTTAAAGTGGCTGTACCAATTTATACTCCCACCGGCAATTGTTCCACAGTCTTAGACAGTACTTGGTATTGTCAATTTTTTTCACTTTGCCATTCTGGGGAGTGTTTTTGTTTTGTTTTGCTTTTTAACTGTGGTGGAATATGTAACATAAAATTTGCTGTTTTTTTAAAACTCTGCCCAACGTGGGGCTCGATCTCACAACTCTGAGATCAAGAGTCACATGTTCTACCGACTGAGCCGGCCAGGTGCCTAAGATTTGCCATTTAGCTATTTTTAAGTGCATGTTTCAGTAGTGTCAAATAAATTCTCATTGTTTTGAAACAGATCTTTAGAACTTTTCCATCTTGCAAAACTGAAACTCTATAGGTACTGAACAACTCTCCTTCTCCCTCTCCAAACAGCTCCTACTAACCACCATTCTACTTTGCTTCTGTGAATCTAACTATATTAAATACCTCATAAGTGGAATTATACATTTGTCTTTTTTTGATTGGCTTGTTTTACTTAGCAAGATGGCCTGAAGATTCCTCCATGCTATAGCATGCAACAGGATCCCTTCCTTTTTGGGGCTGAATAATATTCCATCGTAAAAAGATACCATATTTTGTTTATTCTTCTGTCAATGGACATTTAGACTCCAGCTCTTGGCTGTTGTAAATAGTGCTGCTATGCATAGGAGTGTGCAAATATCTCTTCAAGATCCTGCTTTCCATTCTTTTGGATATATACCCAGAAGTGGGAATGCTGGATCATGTGATTATTTCTACTTCTAACTTTTTCTGAGGAAACTCCATAGTGTTTTCCATAGAATTGCACCATTTTACAATCTCACCAACAGTGCACAAGGGTCTTAACTTGAAGTGTTATGTTTTCACCTTGCAATTATTTAACAACTAATGATACTGAGTTCTTGTTCACATGTTCTTGGTCATTTAGATCTCAGTTTTTGATAGCTGTTCTGGTACATTGCCCATTTTTTCTAACAGGCTGTCTAAAAGAGGCCTTTGTATATTCTAGATTCAAGCTCTTCATTGGTTCTATTTGTTGCAAGTATCTTCTACTCTATGACTTCCTATTAATTTCTTAATAGTATCATTTGATTAATAAAAGTTTAATGTAGTTCAGTTTATCAATCTTTATAATGTTTATTATCTGTTTAAGAACTGTTATCTCCTCCAAGACCATGAAAATATTTTTCTTTACTTTTAACACTTAGATCTACACTTCAGTTAGAGTTGATGTTTACATACCATATGAATAGGTCAGATTTCATCCCCCTCATGAATACCCAATTAATCCAGCATCATTTATTGAAATGACTACTATTTCAGCTCCAACTTCATCATAAATGAGTTGTCTACATATGTGCAGGCCTGTTACTGTACTTTTTGTACCAGGCTATTGACTTTCAGGTCTGTTGTTGTGCTAACACCACACCATAACTACTACAGCTTTACAGTAAATTGTGACATTCAGGGTAAGTCCTCCAACTTCAAGATTGTATTTACAGCCTTTGCATTTCCATGTAATAACGTAGAATGCTTATTTCCATTATAGAGATTGACAGGGATTGTAACCGGGAATCCACTGAATCTACAGATCAATTTGGGAATAAGCAACATTTTTACAACACTGAGTTTTCCAATCTGTGAATATACATCTCTCCATTCATTTTTGAATGGAATCCCTGATGTTTTAGTTTTAAGTTCTCCTGGGTTTTAGTCCCTCCCTTGCCCCCTTCTCCAGGACTAATCAAAGAATCAGAGCCCCCTCATCCTCACCTGACTTGGGGTCACCAGGCTTTCCATTGGCCATGGGGGGAGGGCCTAGAAGGCTGGGTGGTCCTAAGAGCAGACATGAAAATATAGTTATCAGAATGGACTAAAGTTATAATGATCCTGTCTTATGTTTTTCTACTACTTATTTCTTAATTCAATCTGTAAAGCCAGATACATTCTCAGTAGTGTTACAAGTTCTCAGGTAAACCCACCTGCCCTTTCCTCAAAAAAGTTTCCAGTTTGAAAAAAGAAAGTGGAGACTCAGTCAAGGAGTATAATGCGGGAAGGCTATCTTACAGCTTTCTCTTTCCCTTAATAGTTGCTACCCAAAACATCCCGGGTGATTCCAGGTGTAATCTAATCCTCCCTTTAACTGTTGGCCAATCAGAACGATCCCCCCCCGCCCCCAGAGTAGTTTAGAGAAGGCAGCACCTCTAGCTTCTCTGTGTAAGTCTGGTGGTAAACTGTTATCCTAGTCTTCGCAATCTTCAACCTCTCTAGGGCCCCCTCTCCCTTGCCATTCTGCGACTGCGCACACGAGCTCTTTATCTTCTCCCTTGCCCTCTTCAGAAAGGTTAGAGGCCGGATCGAAGTTGAGGGGTCAGGTAAGAGAACTAGCTCAGGACTCCACACCGGACAGGATCCTATCTCCGCCCCCGTGCTTGCGCCCTTCCTCCTTCCGTTAGAGCCCCCTCCCCCGCACCTTTTCTGACCCTAACCCCTCGCTTCGACCAGCTGACAGGCATGTGCACACCCCTCCCGGGCTCCTCACCGATGGGACTCCCATCCTCCTCGTCTCCAGTCTCCTCCCGCTCTGGCAGCGGGGGCTGCTGCAGTGGCGGCGGCTGCTGCTGATTCTGCTTCTTTCGTTTGGGCATCGTGATTGCGGCAATGGCTGCAGCGGGATTTGGAGGGCAGTGAGGAAGGGGCACGCGGGGATTCTATTTCCGCTTCCGGTAAGTGCGTGGAGAGGCTGAGGCTCCCGCCATTTAACTTCCGGAACGCTCCGGGGAGCTTTTGTGCGTCAAATTCTATCATAAAACGCCTCCCTCGGTCACTGCCAGGCACAGAGGCAGTCTCGAGGCCACTTTTTATTGCGTGCCTACAATTGCTTTTAAAAATTCCTCTCTTCCCCCCTCGCAAAGACCCCACGACTGGCTGCTCACTGTGTGCCATAGAGTCGATAGGCTCTCGGGCCAGAAGGCCTGAGAGAGCTGTCGCACCTTAAGATCGCCACATCCGGACCGCGGTTACTATGGTAACGGCTGCAGGCACAACTTCGTGCCCTCTGACCTCTCTCCAAAAATCCTTGTCCCACCTGGGTTTCCTTCCTAGCCTGCCCCTGCCCTTATGATCTGTAAACCTGCTCTTTACCGCTCCCTTGACAAGGAATTTGGGTCCCAGGGCTCTTGAGACAGCTACCCGCCCCTCCAGACGTCTGGCCCCGCTCCAATGTAGACTAGCAACTCGACTTCATTCCCGGGACGCGCAGTCCCATCTTTCCACTAAGGTCAAGTCCGGGGGGTGGGGGGCTGGGAAGTAGCTTCTGCGCATCCACGCTCCTCTTTCTTCCAGGTGGTAGGACCCGCCCTCCGCTCCACCGCCCCCTCCAGGTGAGTGGTAGCTTCCCCCCAGAGCTCAAGGTAGTGATGACACACGTCCCCCCTCCTCCGAACGCGAGTTGGTAGCGCCCGTGACGAAGTTAGCCTGATCCTCCCACGCGCGCCTCCTTCCTCTCAGCGGCTGCGCCCTCTCGGTGCCACTGACTCTCACGTGCAGTAGCGCACCCCGCATCCTCCTCTCGCCTCGCTCCCATAAAGAAGTGGCTGTATTTCCTTCGCTTTCCACCCAGGCCACGGTTGGGGGGTGGGGGCAAATCGGCCAGGACCGCCCGCTGACGTCACCTCATAGCCCCGCCCCCTCTAGGGTCCCAGGCCCTTGCGGCGGGGGTTGCCCGGGGGGGTGGGGGGGTAGTCAGTTGAGGCGGCGGGAGCTCGGCGGAGGGTGGGCCAGGGGACTGGTCCAGGCCATGCCGAGAAAGAAGCCCTTCAGCGTGAAGCAAAAAAAGAAGCAGTTGCAGGACAAGCGGGAGCGGAAGCGAGGTCAGTGCGGGAGCGAGGGGAGGGGGCGGGGCTCGGGCTCCCGCACCTCTGGAAGGAGGGGTGTGCCAGCCGCACCCCTGCGGGGCGTGGGAGTGGGTGGTTGCCACGCGCAGAGGATCAGGATTCTCTCACCCCAGTCTCCCTGGAAGGGGTGGGAAAGGATGGGGAATTGGGGGAGGGGAATCCCTCCAGCACGAACGGGGCGCCATCCCCGCAGGTCCCTGGAGGAGGAATGACTCTCCCCCCGCACATCCGGTAGGGTCTTGGGGAGGATGCTGGGAGGATCGGGCCTCAAAAGAAGTGGGGTGGTGTGAGGGGAAACCACACAGACCTGGGACGGGGTCTTACCGCCCCTTAGAGCCGTCCAGTATTGGCGTCACCGCCTCCTCCCCGCAGGGCTCCAAGATGGGCTGCGATCCAGTTCCAACAGCCGCAGCGGGAGCCGGGAGCGGCGGGAGGAGCAGACCGACACCTCGGACGGGGAATCTGTGACCCATCATATCCGCAGGCTCAATCAGCAGCCTTCCCAGGGGCTGGGTCCTCGAGGCTATGACCCAAATCGGTGAGAGCAGGCGGGGGACCCTGGCCGGGGCATCCCCGCCTACCCGGAAGTGAGCGTGTTGTTGGGGGGGAAGCTTGCTGCTGCTGGTGGAGGAGGTGGGTCTGGGATGCGGTAGGTCTCTTCGCAGGCAGCTGGGCTTACGGGAGCGGGCTACAATCCTCCCTTCCGGAGCAGGGGCGGCTGAAGAGAGTTCTTGGCTTTTAAAAGGCGAGGTTTAGGGGAAGGCTGAATATTGCGGGAGAGGGACTTGAGGGAGGGTGGGCTGAGAAGATACTTGGACAACTTTGGAGAGAAAGCTCTACGAAGTTGTCTGCCCAGGAGGGGAGTTTGTGGCCATGGGATTGCAAGAGATGCTGCGGTGTCTGTCCCATTAGATACCGGCTGCATTTTGAGCGAGACAGCCGGGAGGAGGTGGAAAGGAGAAAGAGGGCAGCCCGCGAGCAAGTGCTACAACCTGTCAGTGCTGAGCTGCTGGAGCTGGACATCCGGGAAGTCTATCAGCCTGGTTCAGGTGAGAGCTCAACATCTGGGTGTTTGGAAGAGGCAATGGGCTGGGGGAAGGAACTTGGAAGAGGAGGATCTGACTGAGGGATGAGAGGTCTGGGATCCATTCCTGAAACGATTCGGACTTACTTGGACTTTTTCTTAACTTCCCAGTTCTGGACTTTCCCCGACGTCCTCCTTGGAGCTATGAGATGTCCAAAGAGCAGCTAATGAGCCAGGAGGAACGGAGCTTCCAGGAGTACCTTGGGAAGATTCATGGGGCTTACACCTCTGAGAAACTCAGCTACTTTGAGCATAATCTGGAGGTGAGAATGGAGTGGGGACAGGAGTTGGGCATAGTGACCGTTGGTCAGATTGGTCTGGGGTCAGGCAGGAGAGGAATTCTGGGCTTAGGTACTCTTCTAGTGATCTTGTTTTTTCAGACATGGAGGCAGCTGTGGCGTGTGTTGGAGATGTCTGACGTTGTCCTACTTATCACTGATATCCGACACCCAGTGAGTCCTGGGTACTGGGGGTGAGGGTGACAAGGAGGATGGGGAGGAAGGTTTTTTTTTGTTTTTAGATTTTTGTTTATTTATTTGACAGAGAGAGACACAATGAAAGAGGGAACAGAAGCAGAGGGAGTGGGAGAGGGAGAAGCAGGCTTCTGGCTGAGCAGGGAGCCCGATGTGGGGCTCAATCCCAGGACCCTGGGATCATGACCTGAGCTGAAGGCAGATGCTTAATGACTGAGCCACCCAGGCACCCCAAGGGGAGGAAGATTCTTGTGGGGTAAAAGGTGGAGGCAGGAGTTGGGAGATGGGAGAGGTCTTTCCTACTTCATAGTGATGTCTGCAGTCAGGAACTCAGTCCTTTGTTCATCAGTGTCACAGCTTGTCACTCCTGCTCTGGTTAACTGACTCTCTTCATTCCTTTGATGAAAAACTATGTATCCTGTTTTCATTCCACCATAGCTAGACCAATAGGATGTTTTAGTGTGGAGCTCCAGGGGATTCTGTGAAGGCAGCCTGGGGTTCCTCCCTGCCTAACCACATCAGTCACTATAGAACTCAGCCTTACATGGAAGCCTAGGATAGTAGTTAAGGCTCTAAACTTGGCGGCTGGACAACCTTTGTGTTAACCTGGCTCTGCCACTCCATTGCTGTCCTCTAGTGGGAGAGAGGGAGGTCTGTGGGGACATTTAGGTTGGAAGTCCTTAATGGCACATATACACACACTCCTACACATACAAATGTGTGTTCTCACATGTACTCACACAGCCACACATGCTCATCACAAATCTGTAGACATGTGCATGTACATACATGCATATAAATATGTGTAGATAGTTCTGTGCACACAGAAACAGGTATTATGAGTTTTATCCCAACCCTACTCTTATGCCTGACCCCAATCTTTACTCCAGTGTGCTAGGTATCACTATTTCCTTGTCTTGTTTTTGGCTCATTTCCATCCCTAATCAGGACCTGTAAGAAGTCCCCCAGAGACAAATACACAGGTATTGCTTACTGCTACTTTATTTTTCTAGTTAAGTTTTGCTAATTTACCCTTTTGCTCCTAGAATCTGCTACCCCCAGAGTCTTGTCTCTGAGTGGTGCCTGGTGAGTGGGGAGCTAGAGGCAGGCAGAGAACTCTGGGTTGACCTCTCATTGCTCCCTCCTCTTGCCAACCCTGTCCTAGGTCGTGAATTTCCCACCAGCACTTTACGAGTACGTGACTGGAGAACTTGGGTTGGCCTTGGTGTTGGTCCTGAACAAGGTGGATCTAGCCCCACCGGCTCTCGTGGTTGCCTGGAAGCATTATTTTCACCAACACTATCCCCAGCTCCACATAGTCCTTTTTACCTCTTTCCCTCGGGACCCCCGCACCCCACAGGACCCTAGTGGCGGTGAGTGGGCAATGAGAAAGGCAGCAGGGGAGAGGTGGGGTGGCAGGGGACAACAGGGAGAATAGAGAAGCTTGTTGATGAAGGAGTACCTGATCTTGGGCCTAAGGGTGGTGGGTGAGTTGGGGTGCATAAGCCCATGTTCTAACACTTGTGCCCTCTGATCTCAGTTTTGAAGAAGAGTCGGAGGCGGGGGAGAGGATGGACTCGGGCACTGGGGCCAGAGCAGTTGCTGAGAGCCTGTGAAGCCATCACTGCAGGAAAAGGTATATACCTCTTAGAGGGGAGCTGTGGAAGGATATGGGGGAGACCCAAGACCTAAAATCATTTTGCTTCCCTTCCCTGAAGTCGGTCCCTTCTATTATGGATGTAGTTGAGCAGCCGGGGGAGGGATAGAAGAGGGAGCAGACTTGGTGGCAACAAAGGCAGCAGGTAGGCAGGAATCCCAGTGTTCTGTTACCTTCAGTCTTCCCTGTATTTTTCCAAAACTCAAAAATTCACAGGCCAGGAAGAATCTGTCATGTGGGTTGGTACTCTCCAACTCCAGGGGGAATTGTGCAGTACATAGTCTGTGCAATCATCTCTGGTGGCCTTGGGGAGAACCTTTCATTTTCTTCCCTGAATAGTGGACTTGAGCAGCTGGCGGGAGAAGATTGCCCGAGATGTGGCTGGGGCCACCTGGGGAAATGGCTCTGGAGAGGAGGAGGAAGAAGAGGATGGACCTGCAGTCCTGGTGGAGCAGCAGACTGACTCAGCAATGGAGCCAACTGGCCCAACCCGGGAGCGCTACAAAGATGGGGTGGTGACCATTGGCTGTGTGGGTAAGGAAGTGGTGGCCCATGCATGGTGGCCTACCCTGAGGTACAGAGTTTCAGAAAAGGAAGGTGTCAGCAATAGTGGAAAGGTCCTGGTGCCTTTGAGTTAAATTCAGGCTTAGCTCTTACTAATCTTGAGCAAGTTATTTACCCTTTTTGAGTCCTATTATTTTAGTTTTTAGAATGAGGATGCTGATACCCAATTAGAAGAACAGATGTGAGGAATGAAGAGAATAGCATAGGCAGAGCCTAACGATGACTGACAAATAGTGTTATAGTAGTAATCACAATTGTTAAACTTTAACCTTTACGTAGTGCTTACCAGGTACCAAGCATGTTCTAAATAATATATATCTTAACTGTTTCCATGGTCATAATCAATCTGTAGTAGAGAAATCATTACATCCTAGTAGGAGGTTAGTTAGCATTCATATCTTTCTAAGTCTTATCGCTTTAAGTCTGTTGTCAAGGAGAATTTCCCTGAATTAAGAGCTTTGTCTCCACTCTTGGTGGGGAAGAAAGGAATGTATGATTAGGACCCAGGGTCCCTTCCCTTTGTTGATGGGAGCAATAAGAAGTGACTTGGGTAAAGTTGTGGCATTGAGGTGAGAGGGGAATCAAATTAAGGAGAGCAGAGTAGTTAGTTGGGCTCCTTGGAAACATTCCTGACTTAGTCTCCTTTTTGTCTTGGGAACAACCTACCTGATTGCTGACAGATGGCACCCTCTCCAGTCATTTCCCCTTGCTTCTCCCTGGCGAGGGTGGGGGTGGGGTGTCCACTCTTTGAAGACTGCAGTACCTTATGTGCAGTAGCTTATATCAGAGTGATGTAAGGGAGAGCATTTTCTGTGGCACAGGCAGTCCTGAGCTTGGGTTTACTTCTAGTTATCGACAGATGTTTTACTAAGTGCCAGGTGCTGTTTCAGGAGCAGATAATGCTGCTGTGAAAGTGGCAGAAAGGTCCCTACTCTCAGCTTATTGCCTTGGAAAGAAATAGATTCATGACTTGAAACTGTATTATTTAGGGACAATGAAAGGGGATAGAGAGTGACCCAGAGAGGAGGGTTCTCATGGAAAGTCCCCTTGAGAAGAGCCTGGTGTGTTGAGAGGAAGTAACTATTTGGAGATATGGGAAAAGCGCCTTCCAGGCCAAGGGATTAGTAAATGAAAAGATCTAAATGTGGGAGCAAGCTTGGTGATTATGGGACAAGCCAGTGTCGGAGCACTGGGAGATGGGAGCCATGGGGATGAGTAAGATGGAGGAGAGGGGCAGGACTTGGGAGTTCATGGTCTGTCAAAAAGGGGCTGGGTATAGAGCTGGGTCATGGTATCTCAGTTGGGTAAGAAGGGAAGTGAGGACATGAGTTCAGTATGGAGTAGTGGGTCAAAAATTTATTGGAAATGAGGAACAGAGTAAGTGAGATGGAATGACAGGGTATCAGGGCAAAGAGAGTGGTGCTTGCAGCTGAGATTTTAGACATGTGAATTGACCAGATCCAGAGTATGACTACGGCAGTGGGTAGTTGAGGAAATGACCTTTGGAAGATTGATGCTGGCACTGAGAGGCCAGAATGTTAAACAGGCCACCTGTACAGATACCAAGGTCACCCAAAATGTTAGACGTAGTCCTGAAGAGAGTGGCAGTGAGCCTCGAGGTTTTCCCGTCTCCTCCCTGGAGAAGTTGCGATGATTATGAGCTGCATGTCTCACTTGTGTTGGGCATTTAGTGTACCACAGTCACTGAACCACACAGTTGTATTTAATCCTGACCACTTTGAGCTTGAAGGTATCTGTACTTGTAAGATGAGGAAACAGGCTCAGAAAATTAAGTAAATTGCCTTGAGGTTATAAAGCTGATAAGTGGAGAGGCCAGGATTCAACCCTGGCAGACCAGACTCTGATTCAAAACTTGCAAGGTTTTACCACTTCCTTAATTTCCTTCCTTCCTTCCTAAGATTTTATTTATTTATTTGACAGGAAGTCAGTGAGAGAGGGAACACAAGCAGGGGGAGTGGGAGAGGGAGAAGTAGGCTTCCCGCTGAACAGGAAGCCCTATATGGGGCTTGATCCCAGGATTCTGGGACCATGACCTGAGCCCAAGGCATATGCTTAGCAGCTGAGCCACCCAGGCACCCCTGCTTCTTTAATTTCTATGCCTTGCTTCCCTTTTTATTTATGGTTATAGCACCACATCCCGCCTGTCGCAGAGTAGGGAACTGTCTAATGTTAATTTTTCTTGCCTTTCTTAGGTTTCCCCAATGTGGGCAAGTCCTCGCTGATCAACGGTCTGGTAGGCAGGAAGGTCGTGAGTGTCTCCAGAACCCCTGGACACACCCGATACTTTCAGACCTACTTTCTCACCCCCTCTGTGAAGCTCTGTGACTGCCCTGGCCTCATATTCCCATCCCTTCTGCCCAGGCAGTTACAGGTATGAGGGCAGAGGGAGCAGGAAAGGAGAGGAGGCAGGAGGTCAGGAACAGACTGAGCATTCTTGTTTGCCCTCAGGTTCTGTCAGGGATCTACCCCATTGCCCAAATCCAGGAGCCATACACCGCTGTGGGCTACCTGGCCTCTCGAATTCCTGTGCAGGTCCTGCTCCACCTGCGCCACCCAGAAGCCAAGGATCCCTCAGCAGAACACCCCTGGTGTGCCTGGGACATCTGTGAAGGTGGGCTCCATGTTCCTGGTTTCTCCTCCTCTTACCCTGAACCCTGTCCTGTCTCTTCACCTGTCCTCAGAGGTTCTGCCATGGATGATGCACCTAGCTGCTCATGCCTGGATTTCTGTCGTGGGGCCAGCAAGATCAGTGGTCTGGGATGATCTGGAGAAAACTGGAAGGACTGTGTTATAAGAATGGGGTGATGGTAACTGGGCCCAGTTAATGGCTTCCCTCCCTACTCTTCTTTTCTCTCTCCAGCCTGGGCAGAGAAGCGTGGTTATAAGACAGCTAAGGCAGCCCGGAACGATGTGTACAGAGCAGCCAATAGCCTCCTACGGCTGGCACTGGATGGCCGCCTCAGCCTGTGTTTTCATCCCCCGGGCTACAATGAACAGAAAGGTCAGACAGCCACTGTTCTTGTGCTATAATGTAGGCAAAAGGGTGCGGGCTCTGTGGCTACACAGAGCAAGGGTTAGACCTGGATTCTGTACCTCTCGGTCAGCTCTATGTTACTAAGCGTCTTTGAGACAGTTTCCTGGTCTGCAAAACCTGGGTGATAGTTGCCCTCTGCCAAGGTGGTGGTAGAGAGTAGAGTTAATATACGCAGAGCTTCTGTTCAGTGCCAAGCACATGGGAATTTGAATGAATGAATGAATGAATGGATGCCAGCAGCTACAAAACCGATTGTTACTCTTAGTCTTTGCCTCTTCCCCATCTTTCTTTGGCTTTAGTTCCTTGCTTAAAACTTTCCTCTGTTCTCTTCTTGTTTTGGTTCCCCAGGCACCTGGGAGTCCCATCCGGAGACCACAGAGCTGGTGATTTTGCAGGGCAGGGTGGGGCCAGCAGGTGACGAGGAGGAGGAGGAAGAAGAAGAGCTGAGCAGCTCCTGTGAGGAGGAGGGAGAGGAGGACCGGGATGCGGATGAGGAGGGGGAAGGGGATGAGGACACCCCAACTTCAGCTCCAGGGTCCAGTCTGGCTGCCAGAAACCCTTATGCCCTACTGGGAGAGGACGAGTGCTGAGTCCCTACCCTGTGCCATCTGCTCCACCCAGTATCTCTGCTTTTGGACTGTCCTGGGGGTACCTCCCCTCTGCTGCCCCAATTGTGAATAAAGATTGTCTGCTTTGTAACCCCTTCCCCGAATGGACTGAGGTGAGAGCGGCTGTTTTAGCCAACAGCTGTGGGAAGCCTCTCTCCTCTTCTTTCTTTCCCCTCTTTGGGAAGGAAGAGTTCTCTTAGGGGTTAATTCACTGGGTTGTAAGACCCTGAAACCCACTGTCTCTGCTCACTTTTCCACTCTGCACCTTATGAATCCCAGTATCAACATGGGGAGGGGAAGTCACTTCAGGCTTTGAGGCCTGGTCTAAATCCAACCCTCTTTTGGAGTTTGTACCATTCCTTCTCTCTCAGATTTGAGCAGTAGCTCTGTGTGCCCCCGCTGCTAGTCCTGGGTTGATTAGGGTCTACTAGTAGTACTGCTTTTTGGAGCAGAAGTGGTAAGAGATGTGACAAGGTGATGTCGCCATGTGAGCTTTTTATAGGATTTATTCAAATTCAACAAATAACTTATCAAGGGCCACGTATGTGTCTGGATCTCTGCTAAGCACTGAGCATATAAAAATGTGCAGATAGGGCCTGAACTAAATGTGCAGCCTAGCCATGATTAAGACCCCGTTCTCAGGCACCCAAGTTTTTAGATTAAGAAGGGTGCGTGATGTTTTCCAAACCTTTGAGGCTCATACACTATCATTCTAGGACTTCCTGTTGATAGAAATTTTTAGTTAAGATAATGTTTGTGAAGATGGTGGTTAAATGTGTACAAGTAGCATCTTAATTACTGGCAAACAAGTAGTGTGCACATTTATGATTTGCAGACCAGCCCTTTTGCAGACCACCTACAGTGTTAAGCTTTATTATTTAAAGGCCCATATGCACTAAAGGTCTATGAGATTGATAGAGGGCACAGAGCAGTGATTTGAATCCCATTTAGCCTGGTCTGGGGCTAGAGAAAAGATGATCACTACAGGGTCTGTGCTGGAACTCAGCAGGTAGCCAGAGCTGTCTTACAGAGTCCTGTGCATCTCAGCAGTAGTCAGCCATTCTGTGAGTCAGGGCATCTGAAGACTTCCTGTACTCCTTTGTTAAGCAAGCAGCCAGACTCCTAGACTTAATTATTGGAAAAAAGGAGAATGGTATTTGTTGACTGCCACAGTATTGTCTGAGTTCAAGCATTAGCAAAAAGTATTTTTTTTTACGATTTTTTTAAATTTATTTACTTGACAGACAGATCACAAGGAGGCAGAGGCAGGCAGAGAGAGAGAGGAGGGGAAGCAGGCTCCCTGCCGAGCAGAGAGCCCAATGCGGGGCTCAATCCCAGGACCCTGGGATCGTGACCTGAGCCGAAGGCAGAGGCTTTAACCCACTGAGCCACCCAGGCGCCCCACAAAAAGTATTTTTAATGGGCTGACAAACCTATACTGTTAGGTGCAAGGATGAGGAGAAGAAGGAGTACCAGATTCCTTCTCTTCACTCAAAACATCCCCTGCAGAATCTGGGTCACTGGGCAGTTTTTGGTTATGCTAGTAGAAACCCAGTCAGTCCAGGAGTGAAGGAAATGAAGTATATTTATGAGAGGCTGATATGTTTGGCTTTTGAGTCCTGGTCAACATTCCCTCAAGCTCAGTGTATTGGTCCCAGTAAAGATGTAAGTCCTGAAATTTCAAGTCCAGTACAAAGATAAAATACTGTCAGTATGTGAATGTGCTTGGAAGTTACTCAAAATGTATGGTAAAAGAGAAAAAGTCCCAATTAGAGAAAAGCCCACCTATCTCCCATCTTGGGCTCTTTAGCCTCAAGGCTGACTCTTATGATGGAAGAAAGGAGCTCAGGCTCAGCTTCCTCTAAGGGTTCATGATGTTTAGGAAAGCAGAGGATTTCTCTGCTTCTAGAGATAGGGACATTGGAGTGTTCTCAAGAAATGGAGGAAAGGGAGAAAATCAGATTTCCTGTTCCCTCCCCACCTCCTCTGCAGTGCTGCCTTGCTTCACTTTTATCTCTTTGCTGTCTGGTGAATTTCACCAGAGCTTTTGGGAGAGTCTGGGTGTGGGGATGAGAAGGTGAGACGTGAAGCTGAAGAGGAGAGATTTTTTTTTTTAAAGATTTTACTTACTTATTTTTAATATTTATTTATTTATTATGTATTTGTTTCAGAGAGAGAGAGATCACAAGCAAGGGGAGTGGCAGGCAGAGGGAGAAGGAGGCTCCTGCTGAGCAAGGAGCCCAATGTGGGACTTCATGCCAGGACCCCGGGGTCATGACCTGAGCAGAAGGCAGAGGCTTTACTGACTGAACCACCCAGGCACCCAAGGTGGGCGGTGGAGGAGGGGTATGCTGAACACTTAGAAGGAGGTAACATCCACCGTGGGCTATACTATAAATGATTTTCCCAGGCTCCTATCAGTGACTCATTATAGCAAAGAAAGACTGGGAAAAGAACTATCTTAGCAGCAAACAGATTTCAGAGAAGGACAAATAATACCCCAATACCAGTACCTGGGGCTGAGGGTTGAAACTGACTAAGAGGGTCAAAAGAAACCAGGGGTCCAATCTCTCTTCCATGCTGAAATACCCAAAACCCCTGTCCTCACACCCCTTGGCCTAAGTCATATCTACTATGAGGATATTTGACCATAGCAGTTCCCATTGCTACTGGCCAGTGTCTTTCTCAGAGTTTACTTACGCTATCTCTGCACCCAATGTGGGGCTCAAACTCATGACCTTGAAATTAAGAGCCACTTGTTCTCCCAACTAAGCCAGCTAGGCACCTCTGTGGTCAGTCTCCTGATGGAGAGAACTTAGTACTTCTCTCATTTGTGCTGACATTCTACTTAGACATCAAGGAACTTCCTTCGCAGCATCCCTTTTTTCAGACTGAGGGGTTTTTTTTTGTTGTTGTTGTTGTTGTTGTTTTTACAGATTTTATTTATTTGAGACAGAGGGCACCAGTGAGGTGGAGATGGTAGGGGGCAGACAGGGAGAGGGAGAAACAGACTCCTCACTTAGCAGGGAGCCTGACAAGGGGCTCCATTCCAGGATCCTGAGATTATGATCTGAGCCGAAGGCAGACATGTTAACTGAGTCACCCAAGCGCCCCATCAGACTGAGTTCTAATACTGATTCTGGGACAAGGTAGTTAAGTGCATGTGGGCCTCTTTCTTAATTTCTTAGGATCACTGATACAATCAACAAAAGTTGGTTGAAAACAGTATGTGCCAGGCATGCTGAGTTTTCTGGAACAAAGACATTGAATAAGACATAGACTGTACCCTCAAGGAGTAAAACAGCTAGATACTAATACAATAATTCTATAGCACTATGTAAATTAATTACATGTATCCATTGAACTTCATAACTAAGGTGGCTTGAACTATAATCACAGAAGGATTCATTCACCCACTGAACATTTGTTGAGCAATCACTATTTGGCAGTTGCTGCTAAGTGGTAACTGATATAGAAGTGGTCCTTTGTGGGACTCATGATTTATTGGAGAGTGGAAACAAATATACAATTACAAAAAAAAGTAATAAATGCTGTGAGTAGGGTCATACAGGATCGCCTGGGTTAGTGGCGGCTCGGAAGGGGGTCTTGGGACCCTAATCAGGAAGGAGCGGTGGACAGGGATGGAAGCTGTGTTTGTATAGCAAGTTATGTAAGATTGAAAAAAATCAGTAGTCTATGGTAAACAGTTGCTGTGACAGTAGTCAATAGGGGCAGCTAAGCCAGTCGTAGTGAGTCAAAAGAAGCCTATAGGAACAGAGGTCCAAGCTGAGGCCTGAAGACTGAAGACTGAGTAGTAGGAGTTAGCCAGGCATTGAGAAGGCAAGAGTATTCCAGAGGTGACAGCAAAGGTCAAGGAACAAGCACAAAACAAACTGGGAAGACCAATATGCTCAGCATGACTTAGGGGCTTACGGTACAAGGGAGAGGTGGGGAAAGGTGAGGCTGGAGAGGGAGATTTGGGCCAGCTCTTGCTGGGCCTTATCAGCCATGATAAGATGGAGGCTTTATCCAGAGGAATATTGAAGAGCTTTAAGCCTAAGAACAGGGAGAGATTTGTGACTTAGATCACTTTGCAGTGTGGAGACTTATTTGTCAGAGTCAGAGATCACAAACAGGAAGAGTGGAAGGCAGAAGGAAAAGCAGGCTCCTGCTGAGCAAGGAGCTTCTGCAGTGATCCCAGGGGAAGAGAATTAAGGTAATGGCTGATGGAAAGAAAAGGAATAGTTTTATGGGGTGCTTAGGAGGTAAAGGAGGAATCATTTTGAAGTGTGGGGGAGGGAGAGGGACAAGTCAAGATTGCGTACCTTGTTTCTCACTTGACAACTGGGTGGGTGACACCATTTTCTGCATCAAGGTTTATTCCAGTGGAGCTTGGAGGAAGGGGGGTCATGGCTGCAGACGGATTTAATGGGTGGCGTCAACGCACAGAGGGAGGAGAGTAACAGAGATAGCCCTCAGAAAATGTGTAACATGAGAAGAGAAGAGAGCTAAGGAAGAAAGTGAAGAACATACACCAAAGGGACAGCAGGGGAAGAGAAGCCAGCAGACAGGATGAAACCTGGAAAGTGTGGTGTGGTGAAAGCCCAGATAAGAAGGAAGGGTAAAGTGTGGGATGCTCCTGAGGAGTGATGACACCAAGAATGAGGAGTGGCCACTGGATTTGGCAACAAGGAGCCTTGGTGATCTTGGTGGGAGCAGTTCTGATCTGAGATCAGAAGCCCCAGATGTCAGGCCATGGAGGAATAATTTGGAGGAAAGAAATGAAGGCAGTGGAGGAAAGGATACAATTTTAAATAAATTTGGCCATATTTGCAAGGAAAGAGAAATTGAGGGAGCAGAGTATATAGAATTGAGGAAACTTTTTTTTTTGGTAAAGTTTTGAGTGTTTTCATATGCTGTTAAGAAGAAGGATCCAGTGAGGAGGAAAAGCTGGAAATGCAGGAAAGTAGGGATTAGAATGGAACAAGCCCTGGAGAGCGGAAGATGGTGGTACTGAGAGTCCTCGTGCAGAGTACCCTCCGGCAGGAGCCCAGTGGCTTCTGTCTTAATAGAAGAAAATAGCACTATTAGCTGGTCTGCACTGGTATGGCTCAACCAGTTGTTAGAACACTTCTGTACCAGTTGGTGTGTAGAATAAGAGTAAGTACAATAAGCAGTGAACATAATTAGCAAAATAAATTCTGATATGAACTCATCAATTCAAGCTAATTAAGAGATTGCAAGAGCATTGATTAAAGATTTTCCAGCTGCACCTAAGATGCTTAGCAGTGTCCTCTGTCATGCAGTGGCATCACTGCAGGCTGAGAGATGCTTTGAATATATATGAAGCATTCTTTAAAATTGCCTTTTAAAATTATCTTTGAAGTAAGGAGTTGCTACTCCTTCTAAATAGTTTAGCTTCTATTTTGATTTTATTGCTAGTACATTGTCATTCTTGTGCCATTAAGTTGCAGTGTTTTAATATTTACAAATTCAAGAATTTTTAATAAAATACTAAAATCAAACTTGGGTAAAGAGACAGCAAAGTTTGGATATGTTTCTTAATGTGTCTTGAATTATCAAAGTGAGAATTGCTTGATTGCTGAGGAGCAAAAAAAGAAGCAATATTAATGGGATGTATCCTGGAATATCTTCCATTATTTTTTTTCCATATATATTTTTTTCCATTATATTTTCCCATAATTACTCTTACAAAATTAATATGAAAATTCTTTCCAACTTTTAATTAATCAATTAATTTGAGAGAGAGAGAGAGACAGTGAGAGAGGAAACACAAGCAGGGGAAGTGGGAGAGGGAGAAGAAGGCTTCCCACTGAGCAGGGAGCGCAATGCAGGGCTCCATCCCAGGACCCCGGGACCATGACCTGAGTCAAAGGCAGACACTTAATGACTGTGCTATCCAGGCTCACCTCTTCTAATTTTTTTTGGATTTTTAAAAATTAACATATAATGTATTATTAGCCCCAGGGGTAAAGGTCTGTGAATTGCTGGGTTTACACACTTCATAGCACTCACCATAGCACATACCTTCTTCAGTGTCCATAACCCAACCACCCTCTACCTATCCCCCACCCCCTCCCCACAACCCTCAGTTTGTTTTGTGAGATTAAGAGTCTATTATGGTTTGTCTCCCTCCCGATCCCGTCTTGTTTCAGTTATTCTCTTCCTGCCCCCCAAACCTCCCACATTGCCTCTTCCTCATATTAGGGAGATCATATGATAATTGTCTTTCTCTGATTGACTTATTTCGCTAAGCATAATACCCTCTAGTTCCATCCACGTCCTCGCAAATGGCAAAATTTCATTTCTTTTGATAGTTGCATAGTTTTCCACTGTATATATATACCACCTCTTCTTTATCCACTCATCTGTTGATGGACATCTAGGTTCTTTCCATAACTTGGCTATTGTGGACATTGCTGCTATAAACATTCGGGTATACGTGCCCCTTTGCATCACTACATTTGTATCTTTAGGGTAAATACCCAGTAGTGCAATTGCTGGGTCATTAGGTAGCTCTATTTTCAACTTTTTGAGGAACCTCCATGCTGTTTTCCAGAGTGGTCGCATCAGCTTGCATTCCCACCAACTGTGTAGGAGGGTTCCCCTTTCTCCACATCCTCGCCAGCATCTGTCATTTCCTGACTTGTTCATTTTAGCCATTCTGACTGGTGTGAGGTGGTATCTCATTGTGGTTTTGATTTGTATTTCCCTGATGCCCAGTGATGTGGAGCACTTTTTCATGTGTCTGTTGGCCATCTGGATGTCTTCTTTGCAGAAATTTTTGTTCATGTCCTCTGCCCATTTCTTGACTGGATTGCTTGTTCTTTGGGTGTTGAGTTTGAGAAGTTCTTTATAGATTTTGGATTTAGCTTTTTATCTGATATGTCTTTTGCAAATATCTTCTCCCATTCTGTCAGTTGTCTTTTGGTTATGTTAACTGTTTCCTTTGCTGTGCAAAAGCTTTTGATCTTGATGAAGTCCCAATAAGTTCATTTTTGCCCTTGTTTCTCCTGCCTTTGGCGATATTCCTAGGAAGAAGTTGCTGAGGCTGAGGTTGAAGAGGTTGCTGCCTGTGTTCTCCTCAAGGATTTTGATGGATTCCTTTCTCACGTTGAGGTCCTTCATCCATTTTGAGTCTATTTTCATGTGTGGTGTAAGAGAATGGTCGAGTTTCATTCTTCTACATATAGCTGTCCAGTTTCCCCAGCACCATTTATTGAAGAGACTGTCCTTTTTCCACTGTATATTCTTTCCTGCTTTGTCGAAGATTAGTTGACCATAAAGTTGAGGGTCTATTTCTGGGCTTTCTATTCTGTTCCATTGATCTATATGTCTGTTTTTGTGCCAGTACTATACTGTCTTGATGATGACAGCTTTGTAATAGAGCTTGAAGTCTGGAATGGTGATGCCACCAACTTTGGCTTTCTTTTTCAACATTCCTCTGGCTATTCGAGGTCTTTTCTGGTTCCATATAAATTTTAGGATTATTTGTTCCATTTCTTTGAAAAAAAATGGATGGTATTTTGATAGGGATTGCATTAAACATGTAGATTGTTTAGGTAGCATAGACATTTTCACAATATTTGTTCTTCCAATCCATGAGCATGGAACTTTTTTCCATTTCTTTGTGTCTTCCTCAATTTCTTTCACGAGTACTTTATAGTCTTCTGAGTACAGATTCTTTGCCTTCTTGGTTAGGTTTATTCCTAGGTATCTTATGGTTTTGGGTGCAGTTATGAATGGGATCGACTCCTTAATTTCTCTTTCTTCTGTCTTGTTGGTGTATAGAAATGCAATTGATTTCTGTGCATTGATTTTATATCCTGACACTTTACTGAATTCCTGTACAAGTTCTAGCAGATTTGGAGTGGAGTCTTTTGTGTTTTCCACTAAAGTATCATATCTGCAAGGAGTGATAGTTTGACTTCTTCTTTGCCTCCCCTCTATTAAATTTTTAAAAAGATTTTTAAATTATTCATTTGACAGAGCACAAGCAGGGGGGGATGGTTGGAGGGAGAGGGAGAAACGGATTCCCTGTTGAGCAGGGTGTCAGTCTCTGGACTTGATCCCAGGACCCCAGTATCATGACCTGAGCTGAAGGCAATACTTAACTGAGTGAGCCACCCAGTTTTATTTTGAAAACTGTTTAACATACAGAAAAACTGAGTAAAAAGGGATGACAAACACCCAAACACCAACTGCAAGGATTCAGCAACAGCTCATCTACCCACAGGTCCTGTCCCTTTGCTTTAATAAAATCACCGTTTTTTGCATCAAAAATACATACACACACACATACAAGGATACAACAATCTTAATATTTGGTCATATTTACCTTAATTGTATCTTTTCATCTGTTTGTATACTTATCTTTCTTTTCCTGAACTATCTGAAAGCAAGCTACAGACACCATAATCATTCATCCCTAAATCTTTGGTATTTACTTGGTTACATAACCACAGTGGAATTATATGATGAATTAATAATTCCTGCTATCATCTAACATGAATCCATATTCAAATTCCTAATGTCATCTAACATTAATCCATATTCAAACTTTCCCCATTTAAATATCTTTTATAGCATTAATTAAGGAAAACAACAAGATCCAGTCAAGTTCCATACTTGTACCCTCTATCCCTACACTGTGTTTAATCAAGACAGGATGCTGTACTTAGTCATATGCTTTTTCTGCATCTATTGAGAGGATCATATGACTTGTCCTTTCTTTTATTTATGTATTGTATCACACTGATTGATTTGCAGATGTTGAATCAACCTTGCAGCCTAGGAATAAATCCCACTTAGTCCTGGTGAATAATGCTTTTAATGTACTGTTGGATCCTATTAACTACTATATTGGTGAGAATTTTTGCGTCCAAGTTCAACAGGGATATTGGTTTGTAATTCTTCTTTTTGGTGGGGTCTTTGGGTTGGGGATAAAGGTAATGTTGGCCTCCTGGAAAGAGTTTGGAAGATTTCCTTCCATTTCTATTTTTTGAAAAGATTTTATTTATTTATTTGACAGAGAGAGATACAGCAAGAGAGGGAACAGAAGCAGGGGGAGTGGGAGAAGGAGAAGCAGGCTTCCCACTGAGTAGGGAGCATGATGCAGGGCTTGATTCCAGGACCCTGGGATCGTGACCTGAGCTGAACGAAGACACTTAATGACTGAGCCACCTAGATGCCCCCATTTCTATCTTTTGAAAGAGCTTCAGAAGAATATGTATTAATTATTCTTTAAATGTTTGGTAGTGGGGTGGCTGGGTGGCTCAGTGGGTTAAAGCCTCTGCCTTCAGCTCAGGTCATTATCTCAGGGTCCTGGGATTGAGCCCTGCATTGGGCTTTCTGCTCAGTGGGAAGCCTGCTTCCTCCTCTCTCTCTGCCTGCCTCTCTGCCTACTTGTGATCTCCGTCTGTCAAATAAATAAAATCTTTAAAAAAAAATAAATGTTTGGAAGAATTCCCCTGGGAAGTCATCTGGCCCTGGGCTCTTGTTTGTTGGGAGATTTTTTTGATCACTGATTCGACTTCCTTGCTGGTTATGGGTCTGTTTTGGTTTTCTATTTCTTTGTGATTCATTTTGGTAGTTTATACATCTCTAGGAATGCATCCATTCCTTCCAGATTGCCTAATTTGTTGGCATATAGTTGCTCATAATATGTTTTTTTCTTGTTTGTATTTCCTCACTGCTGGTTGTGATCTATCCTCTTTCATTCATGATTTTATTTATTTGAATTCTTTCTCTTCTTTTTGATAGGTCTGGCTAGGGGATAATCAATTTTATTAATTCCTTGAAATTAATAGCTCTAGTTTCATTGATCTGTTCTACTATTCTTTTGGTTTCTATTTCCTTGATTTCTGCTCTGATCTTTATTACTTCTCTTCTTCTGCTGGGTTCAGGCTTTCTTTGCATTCTTTCTCCAGCTGCTTTATGTGTAGGGTTAGGTGTACTTGAGACCTTTGTTGTTTCTTGAGAAAGGCTTGTATTGCTATATACTTCCCTCTTAAGACCACCTTTGCTCTGTCCCAAATATTTTAAGCAGTTGTATTTTCACTTTCCTCTGTTTCCATGAATTTGTTTTTTAAATTTGTCTTTAATTTCCTGGATGACAAACTCATTCTTTATAGAATGCTCTTTAGCCTCCGTGTATTTGAGTTCCTTCCAAATTTCCTCTTGTGATTGAGTTCTAGCTTCAGAGCATTGTGGTCTGAAAATATGCAGGGAATGATCCCAGTCTTTTGGTACTGGTTGAGACCTGATTTGTGACCCAGGATGTGATCTATTCTGGAGACTGTTCTATGTGCACTCGAGAAGAATGTGTATTTTGTTGTTTTAGGATGGAATGTTCTGAGTATATCTGTGAAGTCAATCTGGTCCACTGTTTCATTCAAAGCCCCTTTTCCCTTGTTGATCTTCTGCTTAGTTGACCTGTCCATTGCTGTGAGGGGGGTGTTAAAGTCCCCTACTATTATTGTATTATTGTTGATGTGTTTCTTTGATTTTGTTATTAATTGGTCGATATAATTGGCTGCTTCCATGTTGAGGGCATAAGTATTTACAATTGTTAGATTTTCTTGTTGGATAGATCCTTTAATTACGATATAGTGTCTTTCCTCATCTCCTATTACAGTCTTTGGTTTAAAATCTAGTTTGTCTGATATACGGATTTCTACCCCAACTTTCTTTTGATGTCCATTAGCACGATAAATAGTTTTCCATCCCCTCTTTATTTTGTTTTTAATGTTTTAATTTAAATTCAATTAGCCAACATATGCTACATCATTAGTTTTTTATGTAGTGTTCAGTGACTCATTAGTTGCATATAACACCAGGGCTTGTATGGTGCATAAAAAATGAATCTTGGAACACTGAAAAAATAAAAATTTTTAAAAGATTTTTATTTATTTATTTGACAAATAGAGATCACAAGTAGGCAGAGAGGCAGGCAGAGAGAGAGAGAGAGAGGAGGAAGCAGGCTCCCTGCTGAGCGGAGAGCCCAATGTGGGGCTTGGTCCCAGGACCCTGGGATCATGACCCGAGCTAAAAGCATAGGCTTTAACCCACTGAGCCACCCAGGTTCCCCTGAAAAAATTAAATTAAATGAAAAACAAACAAACACCCAGGGCTCATCAGATCATGTGCCCTCCTTAATGCCCATTACCCAGTTACACCATCCCCTACCACCCTCCCTTCTGCAATCCATAGATTGTTTCTCAGAATCCAGAGTCTCTCGTGGTGTGTCTCCCCCTCTGATTTCTTCCCATTCAGTTTTCCCTCCCTTCCCCTGTGGTCATCTGTGCTATTCCTTATATTCCACATATGAGTGAAACTGTATGATAATTGTCTTTCTCTTCTTGACTTATTTCCCTTAGTTTAATCCCCTCCACTTCCATCCATGTCAATGCAAATAAATGGTAGATGTTCATCCTTTCTGATGGCTGAATACTATTCCATCATATATATGAACCACATCTTTATCCATTCATCTGTTGAAGGATATCTTGGACCTACCATAGCTTGGCTATTGTGGACATTGCTGCTATGAACATTAGTCTATCCCCTCACTTTAAATCTGGAGGTGTCTTTGGGTCTAAAATGAGTATCTTGCAGACTGCATATGGATGGGTCTTGCTTTTTTATCCAATCTGATACCCTGTGTCTTTTGATTTGGGGATTTATCCCATACATTCTGAGTAACTATTGAAAGATATTAATTCAGTGCCATTGTATTGCCTGTAAGTTACAGTGACTTTCTGTATATTGCCTGTTTCTTTCTGGTCTGTGTTACTTTTGGCTCTCTCTTTGCTTAGAGGACCCCTTTTAATATTTCTTGTAGGGCTGGTTTGGTAATCACAAATTCTTTTACTTTTTGTTTGTCCTGGCCACTTTTTATCACTCCTTCTATTTTGAATGACATCCTAGCTGGATAAAATATTCTTGGCTGCATATTTTTCTTGTTTAGTACCCTGAATATATCCTACCAGTCCTTTCTGGCCTGCTGGGTCTCTGTGGATAGGTCTCTTGCTAATCTAATGATCCTAGCCTTGTATTGTAGGTTACAGACCTCTTGTCTTGAGCTTCTTTCATGATTTTCTCTGTGCCTCTAAGATTCACAAGTTTCAGTATTATATGTCAGGGTGTTGACCTATTTTTATTGATTTTGAGGGGGGGATGTCCGTGCCTCCTAGATTTTGATGCCTGCTTCCTTTCCCAGATTATGGAAGTTCTCTGCTATAATTTGCTTCAGTATACCTAATCAGTATACTGATTAGGTCCCTAGCATCAGTACTGCCTCTTGTTCTCTTTTTCGAGGTGAGTATTCTTTCTTGTCATTCTGTCCAGGGAAGATAGATGAATGAGAGAACAAAATACTAAAATGGCAACAATGACTCCAGAGAAATATGCACTAAACAAATCAGTAGAGACCTAACACCAGGGTAAAAAAAGAGAGAGAGAGAGAGAAAGAAAAAGAGAATATAATCAGACAGGTGAGCAGAATAGAGCAAAACACTGGATTCTGTTTGTATTTTGGTCTGTTTTTTAGAAAACTAGATTCCAAATTTTAAAGAATGAAAAACATATATGTACAAAAATAAAATTAAATACAATGAAAAAATAGAATGTAACTATAAAAATGTAAATTAAAAGAAAGAAAAAATGAGGGGAACCTGGGTGGCTCAGTGGGTTAAAGCCTCTACCTTCGGCTCAGGTCATGATCCCAGGGTCCTGGGATCGAGCCCTGAATCGCGCTCTCTGCTCAGCAGGGAGCCTGCTTCCTCCTCTCTCTCTGCCTGCCTCTCTGCCTACTTGTGATCTCTGTCTGTCCAATAAATAAATAAAATCTTAAAAAAAAAGAAAAAAATGAATGAGAGAAAAGCCACAACAACAAAAAAGGAAGGGATACAATCAGGTGAAAAAAACCTAAGCAATAGACTATTAGAAGAAACTACATCTCAAAATTGTAAAGAAAGAAAAGTTAAAAAATAAAAAAATAAAAATAAAGAAAAAGTTACATATACAAAAATAAAATTAAATAAAATGAAAGGATGGAATGTAACTGTAAAGACGAAAAATTAAAAAGACTAACAAAATAAAGCAAGAAGAGAAACAAAAAGAAGAAAAAAAAGATTGAATATGATCAGACAGGTTGATAGAACAGAACTATACACTAGATTTTGGAGGTATTTTGGACTGTTAGAAGAAACTGTATCCAAAAATTGTAAAGAAAGAAAAATATATACATATAAACACAAATAAGATTATATACAATGAAGGGATAGAACATAATGTAAAAATGAAAATTAAAGATGATTTTATTTATTTATTTATTTATTTTTTTAAAGATTTTATTTATTTATTTGACAGAGAGAGATCACAAGTAGGCAGAGTGGCAAGCAGAGAGAGAGAGGAAGGGAAGCAGGCTCCCCGCTGAGCAGAGAGCCCGATGTGGGGCTCGATCCCAGGACCCCGGGATCATGACCTGAGCTGAAGGCAGAGGCTTTAACCCACTGAGCCACCCAGGTGCCCCAAAGATGATTTTAAAAAGGAGTTGATAAGGAGCATCTGGGTGGCTCAGTCAGTTGAGTGTCTGCCTTTGGCTCAGGTCATGA
>ML100725.1:26063-41793 GCA_003697995.1 Taxidea taxus jeffersonii
TCCCGATGTGGGGCTCGATCCCAGGACCCCGGGATCATGACCTGAGCTGAAGGCAGAGGCTTTAACCCACTGAGCCACCCAGGTGCCCCAAAGATGATTTTAAAAAGGAGTTGATAAGGAGCATCTGGGTGGCTCAGTCAGTTGAGTGTCTGCCTTTGGCTCAGGTCATGATCCCAGGGTCCTGGGATTGAACCCTGCATCAGGCTCCCTGCTCAGCGGAGAGCCAGCTTCTCCCTCTCCCTCTGCCATTCCCCTTGCTTGTTCTCTCTCTCACTCATTCTCTACTCTCAAATAAATAAATAAAATCTTAAAAAATATTTTAAAAATTTGGGGCGCCTGGGTGGCTCAGTGGGTTAAAGCCGCTGCCTTTGGCTCGGGTCATGATCCCGGGGTCATGGGATCGAGCCCCACATCGGGCTCTCTGCTTTGCGGACAGCCCGCTTCCTCCTCTCTCTCTCTGCCTCTCTGCCTACTTGTGATCTCTGTCTATCAAATAAATAAATAAAATCTTTAAAAAATATTTAAAAAATTTAAAAAGAGTTGATAAAATAAGAAATTGTTTGAAAAAGGAAATTAAAAAAGTGAAGTTGAAAGACTAAAGAACCATGGGGAAAAAAGCCATGAATTCTATGTGCTGTATTCCCCCTAGAGCTGGAGTTTTGTTTTGTTTTTTAAAGATTTTATTTATTTGACAGAGAGAGATTGATGAAGTTCTAGAGCCTAGGTGAGGTTCGGTGGGGGTGAGGTCTGGAGCCCATGACCAAGAAAGAATTCTTTTTTTTTTTTTTTAAAGATTTTATTTATTTGTCAGAAAGAGTGAGCACAGGCAGACAGTGGCAGGCAGAGGCAGAGGGAGAAGCAGGCTCCCCGCTGAGCAAGGAGCCCGATGCGGGACTCGATCCCAGGACGCTGGGATCATGACCTGAGCAGAAGGCAGCTGCTCAACCAACTGAGCCACCCAGGCGTCCCCCAAGAAAGAATTCTTGAGACATTTTTGGTGCAAAATGGTGGTTTATTAAAGCACAGGGACAGGACCGGTGGGCACGAAGAGATGCTGCCCTGGGGATGTGAGGAGTGGTCTATTATATACTAGTAAGTTGGGGGAGGGGATTAGGGATGATGTAAGTTTCTAAGAAATTTTGGAAGCCAGGTCTCCAGGACCTTGAGAGGCTAGCTATTGTCTGGGGAGAAGGTTATTCCTTACCAATAATAAAAACTCGTGAGACCCTTTAGATGTATATCAGTGGGCCATGTGCTTGGGAATGATTGTCAACAGGATCTTGGAGGTTTAGAGATAAAGTTTCCTAAAGGCATTGTTAAAGTAGACTTACAGGATCCTGGTTGGGGGTAGGGGGTTGGTCAGGCTAGGATTGTCTTTTGCCCTTAGCAAAACCTTAAGATGGAGGTCACTCTGCCTGTTTTAAGGGCTTGTCAGTAGGTAAGGAAATTTAACTTTTTTTTTTTTTAAGATTTTATTTATTTATTTGTTAGAGAGAGAGAGAGAGAGAGTGAGCACAGGCAGACAGAGTGGCAGGCAGAGGCAGAGGGAGAAGCAGGCTCCCTGCTAAGCAAGGAGCCCGATGTGGGACTCGATCCCAGGACACTGAGATCATGACCTGAGCCAAAGGCAGCTGCTTAACCAACTGAGCCACCCAGGCATCCCAGGAAATTTAACTTTATTTACATTTCCTTCTGCCTCAGCCTCCTTCAGTTTTATGGAGGGGAGGGCGACATTAGGGCTTGAGGAACTGAGTTACTTGTCTCTGGAAGTTGGGCCATTGATAAGATAGCTTCTTTGTTGTAAATCACTAGGACGTTTGTAAACCAAGGAAGACTCCCGTCTTGCAGGACTGTGATCTCTACAAGTTAACTATCTGTTTTCTTTTTAGGCCAGCCAGGAGTACCTGAGGAATGCCACACATGTCACCAAGGTGGGGGGGGGGGAGAGGGGGTGTAAGGTGCCAGCTTTTGCTTTGTTCTCAGCCAGTCTTCTGCTCCCTCATCATTACTGTCTAATAAAACCTTAGTCATGAGACCCTTCAGATAAATATCCATGAGCCACATGCTTGGGGATGATCGCCAACACTATCTTGGAGGGTTTAGAAATAAAAGAAGCTTCCAAAGGAATTTTTATATGTTAAAGTAGACCCACAGGATCCTGGTTGGGGCAGGTTGGTCAGGCTAGGTAGGATTGCCTTTTGCCCCTTAGCAAAGTATTAATGTGGAGGCAGTTGAGTCCCTAGAGGAATGTCACTCTGCCAGTTTCAGGGGTTTGTCAGTGGGTAAGGAAATTTAATAACTTTTCTTCTGCCTCTGTTTCCCACATCAAGTGTGGAGGTCCCACCGAGATCTGAGAGACCCCCAGGACTCCGACCCAGAGGGTCCTGCGCCGGCTGGTGAGTACACTTGTTTTTATCAATTTGCGTGCATACTTTGGGAGCTCCACTCTGTATTTTTACCTATAGGAATTCCAATCTGAGTATCTGGAGTTGACATTGGCTCAAGTGGACGTGTGGCGGGCCGTCGACCAGGGAGTCTTGGGAGACGTCCCTTGCCCCTTCCTGGAGGCTCGGCTGCTGTTGCGGCTGGGCCGGAGGATGAGTTTCTCAATTGTCAGGAGGCTGGGCTACTGTTGTGATCGGGCCGCCACTCAACCTACTTCCAGTTGTAAGTGTATGGGGGTTTTTGGGAGAGACGTCTCTTTCTCCTGCTCGGAGGATGAGGTCCTCATCAGTGAAGAGAGCCGGCTGCCGGTGCGGCTGGATTCTCCCTTAACTTCCTTTCAGTTTTGTCTTCCCAGCTGCACCGGATCGTTTGTCTTTGTGAGTGTGCTCTCGTTAATTGCCGTAAGTGTATTTGTCTTGCTGTGGACTGAGGACGTGATGGGACAGACACCGATGACCCTCTGTCTCTGATGATTGACCACTTCTCGCACGTCAGGGAAAGAGCTCATAACCTGAGCACTGACGTAGGAAAGGTTAAGTTTCAGACTTTCTCCGCGTCTGAATGGCCATCCCTTAATGTTGGATGGCCCTGGGAGGGAACTTTTCAACTACCTATTGTCTTACAGGTTAAGGCCATCCTCTTCAGAGAAAAACCACACGGCCACCCCAACAAAATACCTTATATCCTGGTCTGGCAAGACTTGATCAAAAGTCCTCCCTCCTGGCTTAAACCTTTTCTCCCTCCCAAAGCAGGACCCACATCCAAAATCCTAGCCCTGCAGAACTCAACTCCTAAGTCTGACAAAAAGACCAAGTTCGAACCAAAGACTCGGCTTTACCCTGTCCTTCAGGACACCTCCACCGAGGACCTGACTTTTCCACCACCCTACCAGGTCTCCCCCTATCCCATCCGCCCCTCCAGCAGAAGCATCAGGGGCTGCCAAGGGAGTGCCGCTCCCATTCCCAGATGGAGGGGCCCCCCCTGCATGGGCTGGCAGGGACACATGGACGGACCCATCAGGCAGCCCCAGCTCCAAACCTGGGACTGGCCAATTCCACTGTCCTTCCCCTCCGTGCCATGGGACCCCCTGATGAAACAGGGGGACAGCCAATGTTATATTGGCCATTTTCCACAAGTGATTTATACAACTGGAGAACCCAACATGCGACGTTCTCTGATAACACAAAAGATCTGATTGGTCTTTTGGATACTGTTCTTTTCACCCATCAGCCCACTTGGGATGACTGTCAGCAGCTCTTGGTTTTCTTTACCACTGAGGAAAGAGAGCAAATCCAGGTGGAAGCCTAGAAGTCCGTCCTGGGTGACGACAGATAGCCAACCCAGAACCCCGACCTCATAAATGCAGCTTTCCCCTTGTCTTGCCCCGCTTGGGACTACAACTTGGCAGAAGGTAAGGAGAGGCTCTGGGTCTACTGCCAGACTGTAATGGCAGGTTTCAAGGCTGCAGCATGCAAGCCTACCAATCTGGCCAAGGTATATGATGTAAGACAGGGTAAAGATAAGAGTCTGGCGGCATTCCTAGAAAGGATCATAGAGGTGTTCAGACAGTACACCCCTATGAATCCAGAGGCCCCAGAAACCAGAGCTGCAATTGTTATGGCTTTTGTTAACCAAGCCGCTCCGGACATTAAAAGGAAATTGCAGAGGGTACAAAGACTAGGAGAAAAGAGCCTACAGGATCTGATAGTGGTGACAGAAAGAGTCTACAATAACAGAGAGAGCCTAGAGGAAAAACAGGCAAAGATAAGTGACCATCAGACCAGGAACCTGGCTAAGATCCTACTGGCCACAACCATGGATGACCCATATGAAAAACAGAGACATCTCAAGAAGTTGGCTTCAGGAGCAGGTAAGGAGGATGGCCCCCGTTGAGAACGCCCCAATAAAAACCAGTGTACTTATTGCAAGGAAAATGGCTACTGGGTAAAGGATTGCCCCATTAAAAACCAGTGTGCTTGTTGCAAGGAAGAAGGCCACTGGGTAAAGGATTGCCCCAACAAGAGATCAAAGGCCTCTGCTACTATCTTGGAGATTGAAGACTTAGATGATTAGGGGGGTAGGGCACCCCTCCCCGAGCCCAGGGTAACGCTTAAAGTGGAGGGGCAACCAATTAAATTCCTAGTAGACACTGGGGCACAACACTCTGTCTTGCTACAACCTCAAGGGAAGTTGACAAATAAGACCTCATGGGTACAGGGGGCCACAGGCACTAAACAGTATTCATGGACTACCCAAAGAACAGTGGATCTCGGCGTGGGCCGGGTATCCCACTCCTTCATGGTCATCCCAGAGTGCCCATACCCCTTGTTAAGTCAGGAACTACTCACCAAGATGGGAGCCCAAATTAGTTTCCACCCTAAAGGGGCAAAGGTTCTGGATAAAGAGGGTCACCCGATCCAGGTGCTTGTCTTGAACCTCGAGAACAAATATTGTCTTCAACAAACGCCCCCAGTACCAATGACTGACATTGACCACTGGTTGCAGGAGTTTCCCCAAGCGTGGGCAGAAACTGGGGGAATGGGATTGGCCCAACTTCGGCCAGCTATATACATTGAACTAAAGCCAGGAGCAGATCCAGTCAGGGTCCGCCAATATCCCATGCCTCTCACAGCACGGAAGGGGATCACCCCACACATCTGACAACCTCTAGACTCAGGCATACTGCGGCCTTGTCAGTCGGCATGGAACACTCCCCTGCTGCCGGTGTGAAAGCTACACTCTAATGATTATAGACTGGTCCAGGACTTGAGGGAAGTTAACCGACGGGTGATGGATATGCACCCTACGGTCCCAAACCCCTACACTCTCCTCTCCACCTTGCCCCCAGACAAACCTTGGTATATACAGTGCTAGACCTAAAGGATGCCTTTTTCAGGTTGCCCTTGGCCCCTAGGAGCCAAGACCTCTTCGCTTTTGAATGGACGGACTTGGAGAAGGGCATCAACGGCCAAGTCACCTGGACTCGACTGCCGCAAGGATTCAAGAATTTGCCCACCATCTTCGATGAGGCACTGCATGAAGACTTAGGTGAGTTCTGTGCCAAGCACCCTAGTCTGACTCTATTACAATATGTAGATGATATCCTGTTGGCAGCAGAAGATCAGGAAACATGCCTACAAAGCACCAAGGATTTGCTCCGAGCAATAGCAACTCTGGGATACTGGGCTTCAGCTAGGAAGGCCCAGATCTGCAGAATAGAGGTGAACTACCTGGGGTACAAATTAAAAGATGGACAAAGATGGTTAATGGATGCATGGAAGGAGACCGTCATGAGAATCCCACAGCCTCGAAACGTCTGCCAGGTACGTGAATTCCTAGGGTCGGTGGGGTTCTGCCGATTGTGGATCCCTGGTTTTGCTGAAATGGTTAAGCCCCTCTACGAGGCCACGAAACAAAAACAGGACTTTGTATGGACTGAGGCCATGAACAAAGCCTTCAATGATCTTAAACAAGCCTTGCTCTCAGCCCCGGCACTCGGGCTGCCTGATCTGACTAAGCCCTTCCACCTCTACGTGGATGAAAAGGAAGAGGTGGCGAAGGGAGTCCTAATTCAATACATGGGCCCCTGGAAGAGACCGGTGGCCTACCTCTTAAAGAAATTAGATGCCGTGGCTGCCAGATGGCCTCCATGCTTAAAAATTATTGCTGCAGTGGCCACCATGGTAAAGGATGCAGATAAGCTGGCTATGGGGCAGGAGCTGTACGTCACTACCCCGCATGCCATTGAAGAGGTGCTCAAACAACCCCCGGACTGATGGATCAGCAATGCCCGCTTGACCCATTACCAGGGCTTGCTTTTGAACCCTACCAGAATTTTGTTCCAGGCACCAACAGCCCTAAACCCAGTGACACTTCTCCCTAACCCTGACTGGGAACCCCCCCCACCCCCCCCACCGACATGACTGTCCAGAAATCCTGGCTCAGGTGCACGGAGTCAGAGGCAATCTCCAGGACCAACCACTGCCAACTGCAGATGACACCTGGTATACAGACTGCAGCAGCTTTGTCTGGGAAGGAATCAGGTATGTGGGGGCAGCTGTGACCACAAAGACAGAGACGGGGCGGAACCGTTAGCGGCTGGGACATCTGCCCAACGTGCCGAACTGATTGCGCTAACCAAGGCACTAACAATGGGAGCAGGCAAGCGGATAAACATCTATACTGATAGCAGGTACGCCTTTGCCACAGCCCACATCCATGGAGCCATTTATAGAGAAAGAGGGCTCTTGACAGCAGAAGGAAAGACTATTAAAAACAAGGCAGAAATCCTTGAGCTCCTAAGGGCCTTCTGGCTGCCTAAGGCACTGGCCATTATTTATTGTCCGGGACACCAAAAAGCAGACATGCCAGTGGCCAGGGGGAAACCGGCTGGCCAACTTAAAGGCAAAAGAGGCAGCTCTTTTGGTGGACCATGTCTTGGTGACCACACTGCCTGATCCGGGAGCAAAGAGCCTGCCAGACAGCCCCAACTACACTGACGCAGACTTACAATGGATGAAGCGTCTGCCCGGGACGCAATGCTTACATGGCTCGTGGAGAGCTGCAGATAGCAGTGTAGTCCTACCAGAGGAACTGGGATGGAGACTCCTATCTAAAATGCATAGGAGTACACACCTGGGAACAAAAAAATTGGAAGACTTGGTGCAACATGCAAAGATCACCATCAAAGACTCCTGATCAAAGATCAAACAGATAGTGGCAAGCTGTCACGCATGTCAATTAACTAATGCCATCGCCTATGGATCTAACCCGGGTACCAGGCTCTGGGGGGACCGCCCAGGAGCCTACTGGGAAGTGGACTTCACCGAGATAAAACCTGGAAAATATGGATACAGGTATTTACTAGTATTTGTAGATACTTTTTCAGGATGGACAGAGGTATTACCCACCAAACATGAAACAGCACAGATCGTGACCAAGAAACTGCTGGAAGACATCTTACCAAGGTATGGTTTTCCTGTTAAGATTGGATCAGACAACCGACCAGGATTTGTCTCTAAGGTAACACAGGGAGTGGCACTAGTACTTGGGGCAGATTAGAAATTACATTGTGCATATAAGCCCCAAAGCTCAGGACAAGTAGAGAGGATGAATAGAACATTAAAAGAGACCTTGACTAAATTAGCCTTGGAGACTGGCAGGGATTGGGTGACTCTCCTCCCCTTCACCCTATATAGGGTGCAAAACTCCCTGTATAAGATGGGACTTACCCCTTACAAGATCATGTTCGGTATTCCCCCACCTATTATTCCCAATTTAAAATCTGAAGTGCTTGCTGAGTTTGATGATCACCAACTCCTTTTCTCCCTCCAAATGTTACAACGAACACATGAACAGGTGTGGCCTAGGCTGAGGGCCCTCTATGAGACTGGGCCACCCCCGGACCCTCATCGATATTGACTGGGTGACTGGGTGTATGTCCAGAGATACCAACACCAGACACTCCACCTGCGCTGGAAGGGACCCTACATCATGATCCTGACCACTCCCACCGCTCTCAAGGTCGACGGGATTACTCCCTGGGTCCACTATACCCACGTCTGGCCAGCTGACCCACACGCTGTTCTCAAGAATTTTGTTCCAGAATGGAAAAGTCAGCCTGACAAGGACAGTCCCCTAAAGCTAAGACTGCGCTGTTCTCACTTACCCCACTAACACTGCTTATGCCATGTCCCCCTCATGCCAGGGCCAATCCCCACCAACCACTTAACCTAACATGGCAGGTAATAAGTGATTCCACATCAGAGGTTGTACATTCCCTCTCAAAAATTGCCCCACTGCAGGCTTGGTTCCCTGACCTTACTTTTGACCTAACAAAAATACTTGGGGACATCCCTCTCCATGATTAAGAACCCAACTAACCAGACAATATTTTTATGTTTGCCCGGGACACCTTACAGGAAAACAGGCATTGCAGTGTGGAGTCTTCTCCCACTATTACTGTGCCAGCTGGAGCTGTGTCTCCACTGGTGAAATTTGGTGGACGGCCCCCTACAAAAATGATTTAATTACCCTTAAAAGAAACCGCACGGCATGGAGTTCTTACAACTATTACACCAGTAATCCAATCACCATAAAATTCACTGAGACTGGCAAAAGAGATATAAGATGGCAGATAGGACTTAAATGGGGCTTAAGAGTCTATGACCCAATGAGACTAAATCCCAAGGACCCAGGTGTACTATTCACCTTGAGACTTTGGGCCCAGAATAACCAGGTTAACCTAGGCCAAACACCGCACTAGCACCTCCTCCACCCAAACCTCAGACCACCCCTTCCACACCGTCTGCATCCACTGACATCCCTGATGCAGACAGTCACCCCCTCCCAACCTTCTTCCTGCAAGACCCTCCCTTCCTAATGGGTAAAGACCTCTATTTCCCACCTCCAAGACTCCCTAACATCTCTGTCTGAGGTTGTCCTTCAAAACAGAAGAGGACTAGATTTAATCTTCCTGCAACAAGGGGGGTTATGTGCTGCCTTAAACGAGGAATGTTGCTTCTTCACTGACCACTCAGGAATAGTCCAAGAATCTATGGCAAAAGTCAGAGACGGTCTGGCTAGACGCAAATAGGAACGGGAACAGCAGCAAGGTTGGTTTGAATCATGGTTCAACCATTCCCCATGGTTAACCACCTTGCTGTTCACCCTATCCGGGCCCCTCATTATTCTCCTTCTCCTCCTTACCTTTGGGCCCTACATTATCCATAGATTGGTATCTTTTGTCAGAGACAGAGTCAGTACAGTTCAGCTCATGGTACTCAGACAACAATACCAACCACTGGACTTTGTTGCTGAGACCAGCCTGGACCAATGATTGGGTCCTTCCTTAGGTTCCTCTGAGAGGGGGAAATGTGGAGGCCAAACAAAACAAGGCTGTACCCACCTCGAGTCTAGCCTTGACATAAGTACAGCCATGTTGGCCCTGGAAGCCATCTTAAGTCTCCATGACTGGTAAATGACCCCTGGCTCCAGGAAGACTGACCAAAGGTTTTGAAAACAACACACCATACCAAAAACCAATTAGGAATAGGATAGCTTAATGAGGTTATAAATCATGTCAGAAATAGGATAGCTTAGGGATGCCTGGGTGGCTCAGTTGGTTAAGCAGCTGCCTTTGGCTCAGGTCATGATCCCAGCGTCCTGGGATTGAGTCCCACATCAGGCTCTTTGCTCGTCAGGGAGCCTGCTTCTCCCTCTGCCTCTGCCTGCCACTCTGTCTGCCTGTGCTCGCTCGCTCGCTCTCCCTCTCTCTCTGACAAAAAAAAAAAAAAAAAAAAAAAGAATAGCTTAACACTGTAATAAATCACTGAAATAATAAATAAATAAATAAAATAAACACTGTAATAAATAAAACATAGGGATGGCGATCGTGGCCCAATCACCTACTGCCAAGTCCACCCCTACTCTGTCTTTAAAAACTCTGACTGTAATCTGGTTCAGGATCTAAGTCCCTACTCTGCTGTGTCGGGTACACTTGGGCCCAAGCTTAAGCTTTCAAATAAACCCTCGTGTGATTACATCAGTGTTGGCTCCTTAGTGGTCTCTCAGACATGAAAACTTGGGCATTACAAAGTGCACCCTTGGAGAAAAGCAGTCGGTCACTCCTGTCTCCCTAGTCTCTGGCTGTACTCCGTGCTCACCTGGCCTGTGACAGAGCATTTATTTCTCCAGAACATGGCCCTGTTATGAGTCTTCAAACCCAGCAGATTCCTGTGGCACACTCCTGTGCTGCTTCTCCCAGGGAAGGAAAAGGAGTCTCCCCAGTTTTGCTGCTTGTTGGGCCCCTGCAGAGAAAGGGCCGGACTGTGCTATGGAGCACAGTTTATGGCAACACTGAGCTGAGAGCCCACTCCTGGGCTCCATCTTTGTAGCTGGCTTCTCTACTCTGATATCTGGGAGCTCTGCCATGCTCAGTCACCCCTCCCCTTCTTTCTGTGACCCTGAGGGTTCATGGCCACACTGTACCAGGGAGGGTTCCACTCCAGCAGGGCAGACTTCTAAAAGTTCTGATTTTATTCTCCACTGCTCTATCACTTGCTGATAGCCAGTTGATGGAGCCCCCGCCCCTTATATATTGCTGATGAGGGAGCAGAAGACTAGCTGAAGACAAAGCACAAGCTGATGTCCTGTGACACCACCCACATATGTGTGACCTTCTTCCAGGAAGCTCCCAACTACCTTATTTTTCCTTTTAAGATTTTACTTATTTGACAGAGAGAGAGAAACAGCAAGAGTGGAAACATAAGCAGGGGGAGTGGGAGAGGGAGAAGCACGCTTCTCTCCTAGCAGGGAGTCTGATGTGGGGCTCAATCCCAGGACCTGAGCCGAAGGCAGATGCTTAACAACTGAGCCACTTAGTGGCCCTCCCAACTATCTTAATGTTAATGTTTTACCAGAGGGAAAAACAACCTTAGCTTGATAATGGGCTAGACCTCCAGTATCCTGGGGGTCTTCTTCAACATATGAAAATCCTTTTGAAACCTCCCTTTTTCCTTACTTCCCCCAACCCCATTGTATATAATCAATTTATATTATTTTATATAAATATAAAGTGCTGCTCTTTCAGCCCACCAGTCCTGGCTTTAATAAAACCATCTTTTTGCACCAAAGACATCTCAAGAGTTCTTTCTTGGTTGTCAGCTCTGGATCCCATCTGAACTTCACCTATATTCCAAAACCACAGAATTGCCTTGAATTCTCTTCTACGAATGTCCTACCTTGCAGGAAGTGGTGGCTTTTCTTTTTTTTTTTTTTTTAAAGATTTTATTTATTTATTTGATAGACAGAGATCACAAGTAGGCAGAGAGGTAGAGAGAGAGGAGGAAGCAGGCTGTCCGCAGAGCAGAGAGCCCGATGCGGGGCTCGATCCCACGACCCTGGGATCATGACCCGAGCCGAAGGCAGCGGCCTTAACCCGCTGAGCCACCCAGGCGCCCCAGTGGTGGCTTTTCTATTCATAGAGTTGCAGCTGTTCTTTTCTTAGATCTCTGGTTGAGTCTGCAGGTGTTCAGTGTGGTTTCATAGGTATCTAGCTGAATTCCTGGGACCAGACGAAATTAAGGTCTCCTTCTCCTCCACCATCTTGGACTTGATTCTGTATTTTATATCTTTTACCAGGGAAATTGAAAATCTTGGCTCCTAATAACCTGGACATATTTGCCTATTTTCTTTATCCTAAAATATACATAAAAATATTTATATACATAAAATATACATAAAATAGCTTCAAAACTGCAACAATTACTACTCCTAACAATAAAATTGCTAAATGAAATTTAATATTAATTTGTTGTTCTCTTACTCCTTAGAATATTTACCATAAAGGATTGTTATGCCCAGATCATAAGACCACCACCAAAAAGACCACTGAGAGCCAGACGTTCCGAAATGCAAAAGCAAGGCTTTATTCAGGTGGGCGGGCTGCAGCTCGGACCTCGTCCTACACACTGGACGCAGCAGAGTCCAGGAGGAGGCGCCCGCTGGAATTTTACAGAGATTATATAGGCAATTTTACATGCAAAAAGTACATAGTCACATAGTTACATGTGTAGGTGACCTTGAAAATAATTGGTGTCTGAGGTGACTTAAGCTGTGTTGTCTGAGGAGGGTTGGTCAGTTAGGAAAAACTGCTGACAGGGAGTTTTCTTTACTGGTTGTTTTTCTATCCTTTGTTAGCATATAGGGCAATAACCCCGATTGGCTCGCACTTGGTCCCTCGTTTACATATGGAGAATCACCCTCTATTGGTTCATGTCCGATTCCTTATTTGCATATGTAGGAACCATTTCTATTGGCTCTTGTCCCATCCTTTATTTGCATATGTGGGAACCGCTTTGGAATGTCTTCAGCTTAATGTAAACAGCAAAAGGGCTGCCGCCTTGAATGGCGTCACTTTGGCCCTTCAGGATGTACAGAGTTCTATATTCAGAAGTCACCAGAAATAATTATTTTCTCTAATAGTTATCTTAAAATTTGCTAAATAAATAGGCTTTATTTGCTTTAGTTTCCAATATTAGACTTCGATTTTTATTTCAAAATTAATTTCAAAAAAATTAATTTCATTTTTGAGGTGCTTGGGTGGCTCTGTCAGTTGAGCATCCAACTTTTTTTTTGTATCTTAATATGTTACTCAACTTTTAAAAAAATTATTATTAACATACAATGTAATTTGTTTCAGGGGTAAAGGTCTGTGCTTCATTAGTCTTATACAATACACAGCATTCCCCACAACACATACCCTCCCCAATGTCCACCACCTAGCTACCTGGTGCCTCCCACTCCCCTCCACTCCAGCAAGCTTCAGTTTTTTCCCTGAGATTAAGAGTCTTTTATGTTTTGTCTCCCTCTCTGGTTTTGTCTCGTTTCATCTTTTCATCTCTTCCCTGATGATCCTCTGCCTTGTTTCTCAAATATCAAATATCAGTGAGAACATATGTAATCATTTTTCTCTGATTGGCTTATTTCACTTACCATAATACCCTCTAGTTCTATCCACATCATTGTAAATGGCAAGATTTCTATTTTTGATGGCTGCATAGTATTCTTTTTTAGCCATTCATCTGTTAATGGACATCTAGGTTCTTAACTTAGTTTGGCTATTGCGGACATTGCTGCTATAAACACTGGGGTGCACATGGCCCTTCGGGTTACTACATTTGTAACTTTTGGGGTAAATACCCAGTAGTGCAATTGCTGGGATGTAGGGTAGCACTATTTTCAACTTTTTAAAAAAGATTATATTTATTTATTTGACAGAGAGAGACACAGTTCGAGAGGGAACACAAGCAGGGGGAGTGGGAGAGGGAGAAGCAGGTTTCCCACTGAGCAGGGAGCCCGATGTGGGGCTCGATCCCAGACCCTGGGATCATGACCTGAGCCAAAGGCAGATGCTTAACAACTGAGCCACCCACGCCCCCCTATTTCCAACTTTTTGAGGAACCTCCATACTGTTTTCCAGAGTGGCTGCACCAGCTTACATTCCCACCAACAGTGTAGGAGGGTTTCCCTTTCTCCACATCCTTGCCAACACCTGTTGTTTCCTCACTTGTTAATTTAGCCATTCTGACTGGTGTGAGGTGGTATCTTATTATGGGTTTGATTTGTATTTCTCTGGGGCATCCAACTCTTGATTTCATTTGGGGTTATGATCTCAGGGTCCTGAGATCAAGCCCCCCCAACAGTCTTCACATTTAGCAGAGAGTCTGCTTGTCCCTCTTTCCTGCTAGCACACTCTTTCTCTCAAATAAATATATAAAATCTTTTTAAAAAAATCAATTTCATTTTTTTAAAAGATTTTATTTATCCATCTGACAGAGATCACAGGTAGGCAGAGAGGCAGAGAGAGAGAGAGAGAGGAGGAAGCAGGCTGTCCGCAGAGCGGAAAGCCCGATGCGGGCCTCGATCCCATGACTCTGGAATCATGACCCGAGCCGAAGGCAGCGGCTTTAACCCACTGAGCCACCCAGGCGCCCCTCAATTTCATTTTAATATGTAAAATTTTTTAAATGTTGAAAACAAAAAAAGGATTAAAAAAGATGTATTCAGGGGTGTCTGGGTGACTCAGTCAGTTAAGCGTCTGCCTTCAGCTCAGGTCATGATCCCAGGGTCCTGGGATCAAGTCCTGCATTGGGATCCCTCTCCCTCTGCCTGCTGCTCTGCCTGCTTGTGCTCTTTCTATCTCTGACAAATTAAAAAAAATTTTGTATTTAGGGGTGCCTAGGTGGCTAAGTCAGTTAGTGTTTGCCTTTGGCTCAGGTCATGATCCTGGAGTCTTGGAATGGAGCCCCTTGTCAGGCTAACTGCTCACCGGGGAGTCTGCTTCTCCCTCTGCCCCCAACACCACTCATGCCCACTTTCTCTCTCTCAAATAAAATCTTAAAATAAAAGAAGCATTCAGACAAGTATATTTATCATATACTCCATTTCATTTCTTCCTTCCCCCTGTTTATTTTTATTTTTTTATTTAAATTGAATTTAATTGGGCACCTGGGTGGCTCAGTTGGTTAAGCAACTGCCTTCCGCTCAGTTCATGATCCTGGAGTGCCTTGATCAGGTCTCGCATCAGGCTCCCTGCTCCATGGGGAGTCTGCTTCTCCCTCTGACCCTCTCCCCTCTCATGCTCTCTCTCTCTCAAGTAAATAAAAAAAAATCTTAAATTCAATTTAATCAAGGGGCGCCTGGCTGGCTCAGTGGGTTAAAGCCTCTGCCTTTGGATCAGGTCATGATTGAGCCCCGAATTGGGCTCTCTGCTCGGCAGGGAGCCTGCCTCCTCCTCTCTGACTGCCTCTCTGCCTACTTGTGATCTCTCTCTGTCAAATAAATAAATAAAATCTTTTAAAAAATTTCAATTTAATCAACATATAGTGTATTATTAGTTTCAGAGGAAGAATTTAGTGATTCATCAGTTGTGTACAATACCCGTGCTTCTTACTTCAGTGCCCTCCTTAATGTCCATCACCCAGTTACACCATCCACCCACTCACCTCCCCTCCAGCAACCTTCAGTTTGTTTCCTAGAGTTCTCCCTCACTGATTTCATCTTACTTATTTTTTGTTCCCTTCCCCTATATTCATCTGTTTTGTTTCTTAAATTCCACATATGGGGGCTCCTGGTTGGCTCAGTGGGTTAAGCCTCAGCCTTCATCCCAGGTCATGATCTCAGGGTCCTGGGATCAAGCTCCGCATTGGGCTCTCTCCTCAGCAGGGAGCCTGCTTCCCTCTCTCTCTGCCTGCCTCTCTGCCTACTTGTGATCTCTCTCTCTGTCAAATAAATAAATAAAATCTTAAAAAAAATACTCCACATATGAGTGAAATCATATGGTATTTGTTTCTCTGGCTGGCTTATTTTACTAGCATAGTACCCTCTAGTTCAATCCACATCATTGCAAATAGTAAGATTGTATTTTTTGAAGGCTGAGTAATATTCCATTATATATGTGTGTCATACATATACATATGTATGTACATATATATGTGTCATACATATATACATATGTATGTACATATGTATATATGTGTGACACATATATATGTGATATATATATGTATATCTATCTGTCTGTCTACCATCTATATAGTTAGTTAGTTGACCATAGAGTTGAGGGTCCATTTCTGGGTTCTCTGTTGTGTTCCACTGATCCACGTGTTTGTTTTGTGCCCATACTGTCTTGATGATTACAGCTTTGTCATAGAGCTTGAAGTCCAGAATTGTGATCCCTCCAGCTTTGGTTTTCGATTTTGTTTTGTTTTCTTTTTTTTTTTTT
>ML100726.1:0-96377 GCA_003697995.1 Taxidea taxus jeffersonii
AAACAAAAAACCTTAAAGAGCTTCCAGTTCAGTGGGGGAAAATAAGACATACATGTGAATAACAATAATATAAACCAAAAGTGATGTGTAAGAGGTAATGAAAAATACTGTTGAATGGTTAATCCTTATAGTGACAAATATAAAACTTCCCCCTCCTTTAGCATTGTTGGTATTTCTAAATGAAGTAGATATCATAATTTAGAAACAACCAATTATAAAACTAAAAATGTTGTTTTAAACTAAATACCCATTTACTCAAAAGATTCTGATAACTGTGCCCCGGGATCCAATCCCAAAATCACTATATTGATTTGTCATGTTAAAAGCAAATTATATTTTTAAAAATTCGACAATGATGCAATCACAAAAATTGGAAAATAGATATTGAACATTGCATCACTAAAGCAACTAAGGTATCGTGTACAGGTTTTTGTTCAATCGTGTTTTAGGGCACCTTATTAAGGAACTGATATTCTACTTAAATTTGCGAATTTTGAACCTTTGAACAAAACATAAAATGGAGCAAAAGAGGAAATCTTTGGCAGTCCCATGTGCCCTGTGAACATGGGAAGTCTACGTTCTGGTAACAACACTCACTAGCTCATGTACAGGTACTTGCCATGCCTCCTCAGTCAAAGCAGAGAAAATGGAGTAGAAAATGCTTTCTTCAGAACTCTGCCTTCACAGCACACAAACACGGCTCAGTTCCTGCACTAAACTCTCTAAGCTGCAGTAAGTAACAGGGCTCTTACCTCACAGAGCAGTTACAGAAATTAACTACAATAACGAATTAAGTTGTGGGTATGCGTGTCAGGCATATAGTAAGTGTCCAGCCAGTGATAACTACTATTATTACCATCAAATAATAATATGCTAGTATGTTGCATTTGTACACACACATTCAAAAACCACACAAATCCCATACAAAAAGGGGAAGGCCATTAAAAACTCTGTTACCACCTTCTCTGCTCCCTTCTCAACCTCTTTCATCCTCCTTCCCCCAGTTGGAGGAAAGCCTTTCGTAATTAGTAATTCTGGGATCCAAAACTTCGGAAAACAGAGTGAGATGACAGCACCATCAGCAGGCGGTGCTCGCCATTCCCTAGCTCACCAAAAGCAAAAGAGAAAGGGATACAGCTGCAAGAGTGATGAGCCACGCCAGCATCATCTGCAGAGGGCTAGATTCTACTAGCCTATCACCTGGGTGATGTCAAGTCTCCACTTGGTAATGCCAAGTGTAGCTACTGGCCCACATGGAATATCCCTAGATCATTTGTCCAAAATACTGCTTGTCCTGGTGCTCTGGCTGTTCCTCAAATATACAGTAATAACAGTACACGAAATGCCTGCCACCGAAGCATTTAGACCTCAAACAGAATGCAATTGTCATCTTCACTGCAGGAAAAATGTGATTTCTAATGATGCCGTCTAGTAGGAGAGCTGTTACGTGTTTGTGAAAATCTTTAAATTATACTCTAAAACAATTACATTTTCTGAACTTGGTAAGACAGACAAAAATCAATCTTTCTAGTGTTGGAGCTTTACAATGACATGAAGTAAGCAATGGGACATGCCTGAAATAAGGAGGTTGTGAGAACCATCAGAAAGCCAGACAGGAAGGTTCACCTTCTCCCAGACAGAAAGTCTTCAGGAAGATCAGTTAGTCTCAGCATCAGAGAGTTTAACACCAGCTAAATTTCATGACCATGGTGCGAATAACAAAGTACAGCTAGTTACTCCTTCATTGCTATGCTGTAAATATACCAGGTTAAAAACTGTCAGGCATTTATTTTTCATTTATCTATTCAATTCATTTACATCTAACTATACCCAATTTTGGAATGTTTGAAAATCACTATATATTTGTTTGCAATCCCTTCTCTTAGAATAGACTCAAAATGTATATTCTATAAAAAGTAAAAGGAAGTTCCAAGATAGACAGTTTGTATGACTAGGTCAGGTAGAAGCCACATTAGAAGCTCATCACTGCAATCAAAGAAAATAATTCTATGAAATTTCAAATTTGCTTTTATAACAACTCTGAACATCAAACACTAAGGAACTTGGTGAGAAAGCAGGCAATTAGTACCTTTCTCCCTGAATGGAAAAAGGTCAACAGTGATATGAAGTAGAGAACGTTTATGTATCAGAAAATGACTGTGACCCCTCTCTTCCAGTGGCACGTGAAGGATAACTAGATTTGCTTCAGTCAGAGGGGGAAAATGAGGAATTGGAAATAGAGTGAAAAAAGGAAACTGCTTAAAGGATAAAAATAATTTCTTCTCTCTGCCAAATTGAAACCGGGATAAATTCTCCTCTCAGGGCTTTGATTATAAAGCATCTGAAGCACAGGAATCACCATCTGAAGTGTATACATTCATCTAAAATTCCACATAGAAAAAGGAAGGCCAGTGAGAATCCCAAAACCACTCCAACTAAAATTATACATGGCCTGGAAAATTTTTCACTCCTGAAATAAAAAGTTCTAGTGAAGTTAGAAAAACTTTGGTGTTAGACACACCGATATTTTTAAGAAAATTACTAAACTCTTTCCAGATATTTTCTCTCTTCAAATCTTTACATACGGTGATGATACCAATGTTCAGTTGAAGAACCACCTCCAATCTATGACAGGCACATCACTAACACTTGAGCTTCTGTTTCATCCCCTGTAACACAGGAATGATAACTACCCTGTTCAGTTGATTCTCTCTCCCTCTACCTCACTCTCTAAATCATTCATAACTGCAAAAAGCCTAACTAATACATCCAACTTTTCTAAAATGGGAACCATGAAGAAAAAGGCTCCATTAAGAAAAAAGTTTGTGAAAAGTAACATTTTTTTGGTCTTGAGAAGTCACATACACATTAGTTATTAAAAGCCGTGAAAAACCTTGCCACATAGAACTCTGTTCCCAGGTATTATCTGTCCCCTAGAAGACACTGTGGCAAATACTGTGTGTGTCCATGAAGCCCACATACACACCACCACCCTCACAGTTGCATCTAAGATCTCAGACACTGCCCAGGGAATTTTTAAAAACACTCTAGGGGCACCTGGATAGCTCAGTGGCCTAAGTGTCCAACTCTTGATTTTGGCTCAGGTCATGATCTCAGAGTCATGAGATCAAGCCCCCCATCAGGCTCCACACTGAGTAAGAAACCTGATTAAGATTCTTTCTCCCTCTCCCTCTGCCCCCCTTTCTCTTTCCCTCTAGAAGAAGAAGAAGAAGAGGAAGAGGAAGAAGAAGGAGAAGAAAAGAACGAATGAAAGAAAGAAAGAAAGAAAGGACTCTAACGCTGGCCTTGTAAACAAAACCAAACAACAAATGATCTCATCATAAATTTGATAAACTCTACCTTCAATTTGAACAAAACTTTTGGTCCAATGGCTCTAGAACAAGTCACCCAAACAGGTTATTAAATACCATTTTAAAAATTCACAATCTAATGTTTTTCTAATTTTCAGAAAAGAGAAGTCTAAGTGAAAATCACGAAACCCCAAACACTCCTTCTTCTGGGTTCTTAACACATACACAGGATTGTCCCAAACTATCCCAGGTAAGTCCTCTGTAAGGCATTGTGTCTTGGTAACTAGTTACACAGGTGCAAAAGTCTGGGGCTCCATTATTTTCCTCAGGGATGTGCCAAAAGTGAAAAGATGATATTCCAGCTCAGAAAAAAACTGATACTAAGTATAATGTCTGCAACGAGAAATATAAGCATCTACCGGATAGACATTCTGATCAGCGATCAGCCTATTTCCTTTCCAGCTTGGGAAATATTATTTAAAGTCTGATATGAGAAGCTATATGTCTAGCAATAGGCAACCTAATGAATAAAATATTAGGTAACCACATAATGTGGTACTGAGCAGCTCTAAAAGGAAAGGGAGTGATGTTCAGGATCTATTGTTAGGTGAAAAAAGCAAGGTCCAAAAGACTGTGTCTAATATACTATATTTTTGCAACAATGGAAAGAGATTTATGAATATATACAGTTATCTTTTATTTCTGTGTGTATGTGCGTATATTTGCTTTTATCTACAAAAGGCAAAAAACTGAACAGATAAAATAAAATAAAAATTAATTTTATAGGGGCACCTGGGTGGCTCAGCAGGTTGAGCTTCTGCCTTCATCTCAGGTCATGATATCGGGGTCCTGGAATAAAGCCCCGCATCAGGCTCTTTGCTCAGTGGGGAGCCTGCTTCCCCTCTTTCTCTGCCTGCCTCTCTGCCTACTTGGGATCTCTCTCTCTGTGTCAAATAAATAAATAAAATCTTTTTTAAAAATTAATTTTAAAAATAAGTTTTTTAAATAGGTATAGAGCAGACAGTCATGATTTCTCTAAATGTACCTTGTATTATAATTTTGATTATAGAACCATGTACAAGTTTTAGATCACTAAAAAACTAGGTTAAATCAAAAGGAAAAAGTAAAGCAGTCCCTAGAAATAAAAAACAAACTGAAACAAATTAGTTGTGTATCAAATTGAAATTAAAATAATGACAATTTTGACTGTACACCCTAGTGGGGAATATCCTAAGGATAAAAAGAACCACAAAGAAATCTTGAAAAATGTATCTGGCAGTCCTGTTGTTTATGGTACTATCATTAGAAGTTATATTAAAGCCTCTAGGAATAATGGCACTAAGTTAATTAGAGAAATCCATCTATTCAGAATTTGTCATGGTGGCACATAAAGGATATATTAGTGTAAAAATATTTACCACTTGTTGCAGTAATTCTTAACCATCAATTGCCTCAAGATATGAAATTATAGTGTCTATATAATAATTGTAATGTCTTAAGTGGCAAAATATAACCTCATTGATCCTTGAAACTACCACACAACCTAGAACAGCCTATGATTGTATACTTAAATAAATGTTTACTGTTGAATGAAAGAATGTCTGACCAGTGTTGCTTAGGGAATACATATAAACTTTAAAATCTGTTTTGGGCTATAACTTTGCAGAATAAAGCTTAGCATTTTGGACAACTATGTTATCCCTAAAGCATTACATAGAAGAACACTATTATCCGTCCCCATTGCCAGAAGCAAATATTTCCTTAGAGCTGAGAAACCAACAAGCTAATATCACCACATACTCCAGGGATCTGTCCACATCTTTACACTATGCTAGAATAAAGACAAAAAACAAAACAAAACAAACAAACAAAACCTCCTTAGGTTTACAAAGAGATATGCAAAGAGAACATCTCCGCCCCCCCCACCACATTCATTCTTTAAAAAAAGATATCAGGGGTCCACTATGTGGAAGTATTTCCTTAGAGTCCTTTATTATGGTAAATAACTAGAGTGCTGCCTAGAGAGCCTGGAAAAACTCCATCTTAGGACACACAATCCAGCCTCTGCAGATTCAGGGGAACAAGGGCACTGCCATCTTACACATTCAGCCAACCTGGGTTTCCTCAGACAGAACTGAAACAAGCCCTTTGCTCCCCAGCCCAGTTTTAAGGCTGAATCCCATAAGATAATTCCGGACTGTCTAAGGAGGAAGCAGATGTTTAAAATTGGCCAGAATCCAAGGTCGTGGCCCCATGACTATTGTTCTTTATGAAGGTGAATTCCCATTGTGTCTTGGAGCATGCTGGATAGATAACATCCACATCATTGTGGTTTTAATCATAATGAAATACATTACGCAATTTGGTCTACACACAGAGATTCTCAAACAACATGGTGCATTTTCTTCTCCTACTCCACATCATGATTTTAAGAGTTGATTTCATGTGGTGCCATTGGCTTTCCCTCATCACCAGCCCCTACCAAAATCTGTAAGCATGCTGTGAAAAGCCTCACTCTCCATGCCCTTCAGTGTCCCTAATTTTAAGCAACTTTTCAAAAGACAGCCCAGAAGTGGCAATAAAAACATCAATTAAGTGCTGACTCGGTGCTGAGGACTCTGCAAGACGCAACAGAAGGTAGAAAGGAAGCATGAAATATGTTTCCTGTCCTCAAGATTCTCACCACATGATGGGGGAAATGAGACCTACAGATGAAACAACATGAAACAACCTCACAGAAGCTTTGTAACCTGAAGTGCTTTCGGAGTTAAGCCTCAAGAATGAAGCAAAATCAGCTAAGTACCAGACACAGTACCTTCCCTATGGCCACCCCATTACACTTCACACAGTCCTAGAAGGGAGGTTGTCTTCTCCCCTGTTTTAGAGTCCAGGAAGTCGTCGATCAAGGAAGTTAAATAACTTGTTCAAGTCACACACCTAGAAAGAGTCACAGCTGGGATTTAAATTCAGAACTCCTAGGACCCCAAAACATTCCCACTAGGCCACGGCCTCCGGTGCTTGCAGGGGCACAGAGCGCTGCAGTTTATAAAAGGCTTTCTCAAAAAGGAGATAGCCATGTGGGACTTGAAGGGAGGGGTATCTAAGAAAGCTCCGGGGGGAGCAAATTTTTAGCACTTTTAAGTTGGAGGAGAACAATTTTCTCACACAAAGCCAGTTTGCTTTTTGTGAGCAGCACGAGTAGGATTAGCACGTAGATCTTTTATTCTTTCCCCAGCCTGCTCTCCTATTAATTGGCTGTTACCACCTTGACCCCAGAAGTGAAAGACTCCATTGATCAAGCAGAACTTCAAATGTGTTGCTACCAACTGGAACTATTCATCTGTTCCTCCCCAGCAGCATCTGCCTCCCCACTGAGCAAGGCGTTTGTGTCACTATTTCACTGGATACTACACAGGATAGTAGCAATTTCAGAAGTAAAAAAAAAAAATTTTAATCCACATGTCAGACTCATTGTACATTTCACATAAATGTTTTCCAACACATAAAATCCATCATAATCCTGGAAAGATCACGTCAAGTAAAGTTGTAAAAATCTCCCTTCAAAGAGAGAATTGTGTGTGTGTGTGTGTGTGTGTGTGTGTAGTATATCTGTATATACTATATATATATTAACAAATATACATATATTTGTTAACTTGAACATTCTGTTTCCCCATTGGCGTACACATTGTTCTAGTCACCATTTGTATTACCAATGTTTAAAACAGTATCTAGCCCACTCAATAAATATTTGTGAATAAATAATTTCCACACCAAGAAAAACAGTCCCCATATCTCTTACCTAGATATTTCTTAACAGCTGTTAAGTGACTGCTCACCATAACCAACAAGATTTACGACAAGCTAACTAGATTTAGGCCAAATAACTTTTACTTTCTGATTCTTTTTTTTTTTAAGATTTTCATTATTTGTTTGGGGGGAGAGGGTTGCACAAAGGGAGAGAGAGAATCTTTTTTTTTTTCTTTTAAGATTTTATTTATTTATCCGACAGACAGAGATCACAAGTAGGCAGAGGCAGAGAGAGAGAGGAAGAAGCAGGCTGTCCGCAGAGCAGAGAGCCCGATGCGGGGCTCGATCCCTCGACCCTGGGATCATGACCCGAGCCGAAGGCAGCAGCTTTAACCCACTGAGCCACCCAGGCGCCCCGAGAGAGAGGATTTTAAGCAGGATCCATGACCAGCGTGGAGCCCGACATGGGGGATGACCTTGAGATCATGACCTGAGCCAAAATCAAGAGTCGGAAAGCTTAACCAATTGAGCCACCCAGGTGCCCCTGCTTTCCGATTTTTCAAGTGATGATTTAAATTGGGAAGAACTTGTGAAAAATTAAGCTATAAGACATGATGTTTTATATTTCTTTTACTAAGTAGTTACCACTTCCCTGTCTTATAAAATATATCTTACAAAGACACTTTTTACTCTGCTTTTGTCCTATTTAACTCCTCTTTGTGCACCTAAAACAAATGATACAGATTAGATAAATAGACAAAGAGTGAGGGAAATAGAGAGAGGCACGCAAGAGCAGTAAGACACCCTACCTGAGCCATAATAATTTCCCCGAGGTTTCAGATTTGATGAAATAAAAGAAAAACAATATATACATCTTGTCACTTTTGGTGGCAGCAGTGGGGGGGGGGGCACCCTGTTTCTAATAGGGTGGGAATCAGAGAGTTCCTTCATTTTGTTTTCTCCTGAACCTCTAAACATATAAGTGCCAGGGGTAAAGCAGACAGTAAGTTCTGAAACATTGAGACAAAATGACCCAATGACTACCCCAGAAAAAAGCAAAAAGTGTAACTTCACTGGCTACAGCTATACAAATTGCATGAGATTCAAAAATCTTTGGGGGAAAGAAATTCCTGTAAAATCACCTATGTTTTCAGAATTGATTAAATAAAAAGGAAAGAAATTTGCATAGGTAGACCCCCCACTCTGTATACTTCCCAGATACCTAGAGTAAGCCAATTGCCACATACAGAAACTGTCTTAAGTGAATTATACGCAAAGACTAATTTGCTTATACATTTGAACTAAGTCATGAATCTTTCATCTAAATTAATTAAGTACTTGGAGAAATGCAAGAATTGTTTATGTACTCACTACAGATGCTATCACACCTTCTCTAAAAAAATCCAGTGTCATTTACTATTCAGCACATTTCCCACATGATAATAACGAAGATAAATCAACAACAGAAATAACAAAAAGAGCTAATGTCTTTGAGAGTTTCTCATATGCCAGACACTATGTTCATCATTGCTTTACACAGAATAGCATATATTCTAATCAGAACCCTGTATGTTGTGGTCCGATCACTATTCCTATTTTTAGATGAATACGCTGATAGAGGACTAGCTTGACCACTGTCACACAGATGGTATATTGAGCAACTTGAATTTGAACTCAAGAAGCCTCACACTTGATCCAGAGCTGAGCTCTTACCTAATAAACTATAGTTAAACCCTAAGAACTTTCATTCCCTTGAAACAAATTACCACTTTTCTTTCAAACTCAAACTTTTCTAAGACAGCCAACAAATCATTAAGCCAGAGCATGTCATCATAGGTAGTACACCAGTTCATTATAGTAAACTGTGCTACTTCCTAGAAAATTAAAAAGCTTACTTTGTTAACCAATTGTTGATATAAAATATCTCTGAGATGCTTTTCTAGACGTGATGATCCATCAACATTCTTCCACCTCTTTCAGCCTGGGAGCAGGGATGCACAGGTTGAAACAGGCCAGAGGAATTAGGGGCAAAAGCTATGGCCACAAAGGAAAGAGTTCACTGCTTCACAGTCTCACGTGCTCAACTGGCCATAGGTAACATTAAGATCTCAGTAGAGCTGTGAACTGCTCACCTGAAAATTAGTAATCCTATGGTTGCAAATCCTCAGGATATTCAGCTAAAAGAGAAAAGTTTAATGCTCACACAAAGCATTGTTTTAATTTCGTTCAGCTGTATAAAAATGATACACACAGCCCACATAGATGTCTAATCCTCAGCTGGGCTGGCTTACTGGTATTCAATCATGATTCATCTCCCATACATTCTCACAGCTTCCTTACCCATTTATAATTTGTCTAATCAGTGCCCATATTTGTCTTCAGTTCAGACCAACTATGAAATGCTTTCTCAGATTTCCTTAGTGAAAGTCAACAGATTTGCAGTTAAGCTATGATTGAATAAAACAGCAAATGATTTCCCAGTGTAATATTTATAAACATGGTAGTAGACATGAGTAGACTTTCTGGGTACTCAAAAGGTGACTTGAGTTCATGGGATTTAACTGGAAACAAAGACCTTAAGGGAAAAGCACTAATCCTAATAAAATGTTCACAGTTAAAGGATGATGATGACAGTATCATTTAGGCATACCACTCACTACCACGTATTGGTTTTTTTAATATCACTACATACAATCTAAAGCCAGGTCCAAAGAATTATTCAAACAAACATAACATAGTATGTAAAAGTTGGAAGAGCTCACTGTGGTTGTAAATCAAAATAAAACCTTGCTTCCAGAGATAATAACTAAGATCAGAGGTGATCACTAACATTTCTATAACAGTTTCAGCTTGGGATGGGGAGAAACAGTAAAATTAAACACAAATAATGAGTATTAAATTATATTTTTGGAGATCTCTTTTGTCTTGGCTGCCAGGAAGCTTAGAAATAAGTATTAGCACTCATTCTCAGTGAATGTATTAGCCTGGATTTGGGAGGCATATTTATGTCCCTTTTCCTCTATAACTGTTTGAAATTTTATTTCCAACTACATATAGCTTTCATGATAAGCCACTTTGTATGGTTCTTGGAGGTAAGCAGGACATGATTATAAATAAATTAGGAAATAGCAATGGTTGTGGAGAATGAGTAGTACAATCTGAACTTTAAACTGCCTAATGAAAACAGTTATACAAATCTTGAGTACATCCAGGTGTTAAACGTATTTTTTTAAGGTTTTTGATGAAATTGGTATCACTGACTCATAAAAGAGAGGGCTAACATTCCACTAATACAATGGTTTCCTTTACTTTGAGAAATGGTGATATTTAATTAGCATCTCTTGTTTGCACCATTTCAGTGAAATTCATATCAATGGGCTCCTTTTGGGCTGTACTATTATTGTAAGTTTGGTATTTTTAACGCAGGTGTTGAATTCCATACATGTATATTAGTTGTCACTGTTGCGACTCATAATTCCAGCTATTCTTCACGGGGTCTTGACCTCCAAAACCACTTTCCGTAATATACCTAAACAGTTAGTAAACTATCAGGTAGTAAGCAATCCATACAGATGAATCAGAGGGATTTGGGATATTTTTTGGTTTAATTTCTAGGTTTCCAAGGACTTTTATTTACTTACTGCATATAATGGGCTGAATGGTGACCCCCAAAAGATGTCAGGCCCCCAAAACCCGTGACTACTACCTTATATGGTAGTTTTTGCAGATATGAATAGATGAAGGTTTTTGAGATGAGAAGATCATCCTGGATTATCTTGCTGGGCCCCAAATGCTATCCCAAGTATCCTTGTAAGAGAGAGGCAGAAAGGGATCAGACACACAGAAAAGGCAATGTGAAGAAAGAGCCAGAGCTTGGAGTGATGAAGTCCTAAGCCAAGGAAGGCCGACAGCCACCAGAAGCTGGGAGAGGCAAGGAACAGATTTCCCCAAGAGCCTCTAGAGGGAGTACAGCTCTGCCGACACCTTGATTCCAGATTTCCGGCTTCTAGAGTTTGGGGAAAGTAAATTTTTATTGTTTTAAGTCACCAGGTTTGTGACAATTTGCTACAACAGCCACAGTAATCCCTTTGGACTACAATCTGTGCTGGATGTGAAACACGCTAAGTAACCAGTTCCTTATATGAAAGTTTCAACAGCACAGATTTGAGGCCCATAGTGGAAACTTCAAAGCTGATAGAGCCAAATGAAGTGGGAAGAGAAAGAGAGTTTGTCTGGAAATGTGGATTCTATACCAGGTCCTTATCAGCCAGGTGACCTTAAAACAGATCATTTCCCTTCTCTAAGTTCTCATCAAAATAGTAAGAGTCCAGCTGATCTCAAATGCCACTTTGCTGGCTTTGACGGTTTGCCATTTTCGTTCAAAATGTCCTAACATTTAAAGCAAAAAAGCTCACTCACTTTAGGTCATTTATTAATTCTAATTATGTGTTGCCTTTAAATTGTAAGGGTGTAAATATGTCATGGCTTATAAAATATTTGTACAGACACTACTTCATCTGGCACATCAATCCTCCCAGCAACATCCCAGCTTTTAAATTTTTTACTTTTCTCTTTAGAAAAGCAGACTGTTAGGCATAGCACAGTTGCTTCTATGTGTCTTAATCTGATCCTATTTTATTCATTGATCAACATCATCACCATCAATATTGAGGAACATTTTAAAATCCTGCCATCCAAAGCAACAAATGTTTCCCTCTGTGTAGATTACCTCCTAATCTTTATCTTCATGGATCTGTTTCTCTTTCATGGTCTCGACATATGTGAACTGTCTGCTCGGTGTCGCAGAGCTGTAGGGGTTCCCACAGCTCACCTAAGATCTTCCTAAGAAGCAGCAGCAGATGTCTTTCGAAAGTGGTAAGAGTCTGTGCGGTCACATTTCAATTTCTAAAAGGCAGATTAATGATCATTCTGTGACTTTTGCAGCAAAAGCAGCCCTCATTTTCAATGCTCCAAAGGGCACCACACTCAGCAAAATGTTACAGCCACATTCTTGAAATACTAATACTGGAGAGGTAGAAGCCTAGAACAAGGAGGCAGAGTCTTGGCCATGAGACAGCAGGCTTCCCAGGAAAGGAATCCTTCATTATGTTACTACACCCTCACCAAAGCTTCTAGGCTATTGGGAAAAATTCTAAATTCTAAAAATACATGTGGTGGGAATTAACTAAGAAAAACATCAATATAAACAGTGTATATGCAATGGTTTAAAATATGGGGAAACGAACAACTTACCCCCAAAGTTCATGGAAGAAAAGGCCCATCTTGTAGGGTAATTTTAGAGACATATGTGTACTAAGTTATTCTCTGTTCACCTGAAATCCAAATTTATAGGCATCTTATATTTCATGTTCTGAATCTATCAACCCTACCCTCTTTTACCAAAATTTCATTTGGTCTCAACTGCATGTACACACAGGCACACACACACACGCCCCCTTGATATCTAGTGGGAGAAAAGAACTGCCCATCTTCATAAAATCAATGTTATCACTGTTAACAACAATGCTCATAACGTACTTCTGGATCATAACATCACTAGCTTTATTTTCTTGTGTCTTCTGTCGGGAGACATCTCACTCCCACTATTAGCAACCCCAGGCTTTTCTGTTACTTCTTTTGAAAGAGAGAAACTGTTAAACTGCTTCTCTCTCTTCTCTTTGTTTAAAGGGTTCTTTTCTAGACAGCCAGGAATCATCTCTGAATGTGTTAAGCATCCTTCAACTGTCGGCCTAAGTGCCTTAATCAGCTCCCCTATTTCAGTAAATGTTTATTAAGCAGCTATTATATACACACATGGGCTGTGGATATTCCCATCTTAATAGAAAAGGAACAGCCTGAGTTGAAGGAATCTGCAGTGTCTGCCCAGCTGAAAACAGGCCCTCAGTCCTGCACATCTTCTGGCACAGCTGTGTAAGACACTCCACTTTCAGCGCCGCCAGCCTGCACTCCCCTCCTTAGGGCATATGCGGGAGGCCTTTCTCTCTGCCTCCTTTGCCCAGTTGACGAGACTCAGGCTTCCCTGACCACCTCCCACACCTGTTCTGCACTCTCAGGACACCACATACCTTCCATCACATTGTGTATATTGATATTTGTATGAATCTTTAATTAATGTCTTCTTCTGTCTCCCCTTCAACATCTCAATCTTTTGGATAGGACCCCAGGACCTAGTTTAGGGTCTAACATCAGTTAGGCAGTGAAGAGAAAAAGAAGGAAGGAAATAAAGATCTTTCTTGAGCACTAGCCTAGAGGGACTCTCTTGCTATAAGTAAAGTGTGGACTCCTTTTCGGTCTCTCAAGACTTCCCCTTCTACAGAGTAGGCACCTTCTGCTGCCGGTCACATCAAACCTCCATACAAGAAGCACATTTTTACCTTTGAAATCTGGTGTGGATTTGCTATAATTTCCCATCATGCTCACTCATTGCATATGCAGGGATAAAGTGTGTTCTTCACTGCTCTCATCACTTAGCACTAGGAAGAGCTGGAATGTGAAGTCAGAGGAGAGAAAAATAAAGAAGGGACAGACGTGAGCGTGGGAAGGAAGGAAAGCTTAAAAAGAAAATAATTTAAAAATTCACCTCCCTACCCTCTCTTAACTGAATATTTCATTTTCACTGGGCTATCTTAGGAATCAAAGGCTAGATAGGGACTATTTCTAGACATGTTAATGGCCTCATGATCTCCTTTCATGTTCTGCAGCTAATTGAGCAGTAAGTACTTTTATGTGCACCGGCTAAACTGGACCTTTCTATGAATCTGAAATTGGAAACAGAACTTGGGTTTTTTTTTATGTTTTTTAAGATTTTATTTATTTATTTGAGATAGACAGAGAACAAGAGAGCAGGAGGAGGGGAGCAGAGGGAGAGGGAGAAGCAGGCTCCCCGATGAGCAGGAAACCAGACGTAGAGCTCCATCCCAGAACCCTGGGATCATGACGTGAGCTGAAAGCAGACGCTTAACCCACTAAGCCAGCCATGTGCTCCTGAAACAGATTTTAAATAATCAGTCTAACACAGCAAATCTACTCCCTCTCAAGAAACCTCTCATACAAAAACATGGAGGAGATGCTTATGCCGGGAAACAATGCTGTTTTAAGTTTAGTTGTTTGTATATGAGAGTGATATATGTTTAAACACTTGGGGTTTTTTTTGTTTTGTTTTGTTTTTAAAGATTTTTTTATTATTTATTTATTTGATAGACAGAGAGCACAAGTAGGCAAAGAGGCAGAGAGAGAGAGGAGGAAGCAGGCTGTCCGCAGAGCAGAGAGCCCGATGCGGGGCTTGATCCCACGACCCTGGGATCATGACCCGAGCAGAAGGCAGCGGCTTTAACCAACTGAGCCACCCAGGCGCCCCAAACACTTGGGTTTTAAACATTAGGTGTTTTTTCCAAAGAATCTATTCTCCCAACATTTAAAGTTTAATGCCAGAAAAAGTTGTAAATTTAATCATCTTATTCTTAAATTTATCATTTAAACATAAACACCCTAGATTTTAAAAATAATACTATTAAATTTCTGTAATTCTTTCAAGAGCTATAAAGTTTCTTTAGCCAAATACATAATGCACCTGACTTGGATATATAATTCCATAGTTAAGTCAGCCAGAGCCTCTTATGAATATTGGAAACAAGCCTAAATATTATCAGTAGGATACATTCAATATAATAAAGATGTTATTCAAAGAGTACTCTCAAATGACAAATTCATTCAGAACGTTTTAATCAGTTAAATGTTCCCTGGCATTGGTACATGTGAATGATCCATCAAGGAATTGAATGACTAATCCACTAAACTTCCCTGTAACCTTTCTCAATTCTTCTTGAAAGCAAAAAGAAGAGTAATTTAAATGAACCAAATGTTTAAAATCTACTGTTTCTACAAAAGGCTACTGAGCAGAACCTTTATAAAAATGGCTCAGCTTCCAGACTTCCTTTTTTTAAAAAACTGCTAAATATATTACACTGAAGCCTTAAATAATGCTTAAAGTTTAATTTAATTTATAGGAATACAGCAGTGAAATGACATTTTAGTTCTAATTTTTAATTATCCGGACAGTTTAATAACTTATTAGAACAAGACTTTCTGGTCCTACGCATGCACTGACTAATATTAATCACTTCACTTACAGAAAAGTATCACACTTATAAATTGAGCCACTGACTAGGTCAAGTTCCTTTTAATGGATTCTCTAAAGGGGATCCTCAGTTGTGTGCTTGTGGTAGAAAGAGGTCTTGAAGAGCAACTTGAACTCATCAGAAGCCCAACCTCTTCCAACCACAACACTTTTGTAACGGTTTCACCTCCAGTTCAAAAGTGCTATGGAAATACTCGTACAGGTCTGTACAAAGAGTGTAAGAAGTTATTTGCATAGGCCATATGTTCTTCTGCAAACCACCTAGATGATGACAGAGTGGGCATTAGCTAAAAATATTAGGCATAAGTTGGGCCAAGAAAATGCCCAGGAGAGATTGCCTGTAATATTAGAATGTGGATGAGGTAAAATAGATCAGTCTTCTATTATGAGTAGAGAGTCTAAAAGCTAGAAGCGAGAGTCCAAATTTTTAGTTATCATGTGGAACATGATAACTAAACTTGCTGAACCAATAAAGGATTCCAGAAAGTAACTCCAAGAGGTGGCAGTTTCAAGGATGGTTTTCATGCCTGGGTCCCATAAGGAACATCACTGTTATTCATTCATTTATCCATTCAGTGCAGGACTGTTTAGACCTGTCTTCCCTGCTCCCTGCATTATAGATTCTGCCCTTCATGAAGACTAGTTGAACCAGCAGAGACTAAATTAGCACAAAATGGTAAGCCCTAGCCCTTGTTTTTGAAGCTATAAATATCCATGGGTACCTGGGTGGCTCAGTCATTCAGCATCTGCCTTTGGCTCAGGTCATGATCCCAGGGTCCTGAGATCAAATTCCACATTGGGCTCCTTGCTCAGCAGGAAGCCTGCTTCTCTCTCTCCCCCTGTTTGTGTTTCCTCTCTCCCTGTGTCTCACTCTGTCAAATAAATAAATAAAATAGTTTTTTTAAAAAAGCTACAAAGATCCATAAAAATATTAGTAAGTCTTAGTAGAGGTCTGCCTTAAGGTGTTTACTATTGGGGCACATGGCTGGCTCAGCTGGTAGAATATGCAACTCTTGATCTCAGGGTTGTAAGTTTGAGTCCCACATTGAGTGTAGAGATTACTTTAAAAAAAAATTAAAATCTTTTTTAAAAAAGATGTTTATTGTAAAAAATATCTCGTGTTGTTAGTTCAAAATAATGGTTGCTAAAATCTTCTTAATGACTTTCTTATGATTCTGTGTAACTCATCCAACGTCTAGTATAAACAAAGATTATCCTGTCAATCCCTGAATCTAGAAGGCTAGCTGGTATATACGTCTGTGCCTTGGGAACTGGTGGGGACTGGTGGTAGTTACCAAAGGCTGATTGGCTTAGGAACCATACATAGTTCAGACAGGAGCCTGGAAATCACTTGCAAAGAATAGTTCCCCTGAAGTAAAGGTGATAATCAAATGTTTAGTAAAGCACGTGGCAGAGGACAGAATGGATGCTAGTTCACAGTGGTACTTTTGGTAACTGCCTGCTGAACCCAAGCCCAGTGAGAATGGACTGCTCTCAGCAAACCAGCACAAGTTACAGAAAGGAGCAGGTCCAAAGAGCCAAACATTCAAGATCCCACAGCCTGGCCACAGTTCATTCCTAAGACCTTTCTAAAGCTACAGTTCAGGTTCTCTAATTCCACATGCATATGAAGCTTTCCAGTAACAATCACCTCCCCATGAGCTAAATTAATGGAAATAAGGCCCCATTCCACAGAATCTAAGAACATAGAAGAGGATGTCAACAGAAGAGAAATCATATATATCCATTTTCACATGAGTCAAACTGGATTTTTGTAAAACATTACTAAAGATTTAACAGAATTTTATTGATGTTAAAAATACTCTATTTGCAGGACACTTGGGTGGCTCAGTCAGTTCATTGGCTGCCTTTTGCTTAGGTCATGATCCCAGGACCGAGCCCTGCATTGGGCTCCTTGTTCAGCAGGGAGCCCGCTTCTCCCTCTGCCTGTGCTCTCTCATACTCTCTGACAAATAAATAAACAAAATCTTAAAAAAAAAAAATACTGTTTGTGAAAGTGTAAATTGGTACAATCACTTTGGAAAATTATTTGTCAGTAACCATTAAAACCAAACGTATGTATGCCTTTTCACCCAGCAATTTCCAAGATATATATGCAACAAAAATGCACATATATGTTCTCAAGATTACATGTATAAGAATGATCATGGCAGCAATAACCACAAAAGCCCCAAATCAGAACAGCTCTCATGTCCATCCACTAAAGAATATATACATAAATTGTGGTATATTCATAAAACACAATACTATAAAGCCATGGAGTACAGCTAAATGGAACAAAATGGATTAACCTCTCAAACACAATGGGAGGAAAAGAAGCCAGACAAAAAAGAAAATATTTCGTGTGATTCCACTTATTTAAAAAAATTCCAAAATAGGAAAAACTAATCTATGGTGTTAGAAGTCAGAATACTTATTTTTGTGGTGAGGTAGCGAGGGTGCCATAGGGCCTTGTTGGATGTCCTGTCTTATCATCTGGGTTCTGCTTACAGGGATGAGTTTACTTTGTAAAAATTCATTGAGTTGTACGTTGATAATACGTATACTTTTCTGTATGCATGTTCAATTTCAAAGAAAGCTCATATTAAGTAAGTACATAAACTTCAAAAAATACCCCTCAGTAAGTGGTGTCACACTGACGCCTCATTGTTTACGGTGTCCTATCTCACCCGCTGTCTCCATGGCAATTACAATCCCATGTGGTGGATAGATGCAGTAAGAAGGAAATAAACGTCACACACCTTATGTAGGCTACTTCACTTTTATCCTTTCAATAGCCCCATAAGGATATTCCCCTATGAGTTGGTTGCCCACCTAGTAAACTGAAAACCAGAATTCAAACAGCACCTTTCTACCTTCAAAGCCCAAGTTTTGCTAATAAAGTTTGCTGGGTCTATAGGAAACTTAAGGCTCTGAAAAGTTAATTAGCTTAAGTAAGTTAATATTTGGCTTACGTAGCTCAGTTATTACTACCCCAGTCTTCTAACTCTCAGTTCATGGTCTTTGCAGAGCAAAAGTGACTCAGCCTCATGTACCACAAGGTCATGCTTGTGGAGTCTGATCTCACTGACCCCTTGTGGTTAGTGCTAGAGGCATTTCTATTGTAGAGTTCTAGAATTAAACAAGTAAGAGGAAGTAAAAAGCACCCATCTCCGGCTTTTATATTTGTGTAACCTAGTGCCTGGCATATCGTAAGCTACCAGAAAATAATTTATGATGTTGATTTATATTTTAACAGGGTAAATACCCATAAGTCAACTGTAGCCACCATAAGAGCAGAAACCATGTATATTTTTTCACCACTATATATAGATTCTGTACCTAGCTCAGCGCCCAATACTTAATAGAAGATTAATAAATATTTTCAGGGGCACCTGGTGGCTCAGTCATTGAGTGTCTGCCTTCGGCTTAGGTTATGATCCCAGCGTCCTGAGATCAAGCCCCACATCAGGCTCCCTGCTCAGCGGGAAGCCTGCTTCTCCCTCTGCCACTCCCTCTGCTTATGTTCACTCTCTTGCTATGTCTCTCTTTGTCAAATAAATAAATAAAATCTTTTTAAAAATAATAATAAAAATAAATATTTTCAAATGAACAACCAAATTAGAACACTAAGACCACTCATAATATGGGCCTCATAGATATGGGCCTAAAAGAAAATTTGAATGGTTCTTTTCTTATTATTGTTAACATATAATGTATTATTTGTTTCAGGGGTACAGGTCTGTGATTCATCAGTCTTAGACAATTCAGAACATTCACCATAGCACATGCCCTCCCCAATGTCCATCACCCAATCATCCCATCCCTCCCACTCCCCCTTCTCTCCAGCAACCCTCAGTTTGTTTCCTGAGATTAAGAGTCTCTTATGGTTTGTCTCCCTCTCTGATTTTGTCTTGTTTCATTTTTTCCCTCCCTTCCCCTATGATCCTCTGTCTCATTTCACAAATTTCCTCATATCAGTGAGATCATATGATAATTGCCTTTCTCTGACTGACTTACTTCGCTTAGCATAATACCCTCTAACTCCATCCATGTCATTGCACATGGCAAGATTTCGTGGGTTTTGATGGCTGCATGATATTCCTGTGTGTGGTCTGTGTGTGTGTGTGTGTGTGTATACACACCACATCTTCTTTATCCATTCATCTGTTGATGGACATCTAGGCTCCTTCCATAGTTTGGCTATTGTGGACATGGCCGCTATAAACATTGGGTTGGACATGCCCCCTCGGATCACTACATTTGTATCTTTGGGGTAAATACCCAGTAGTGCAATTGCTGGGTGTTAGGGTAGCTCGATTTTCAACTTTCTGAGGAACAGTACTGTGGCCCTGAAAAAGTCACTTAGTACCTGTGGGCATCAGTTTCCTCATTCAGAAAGTGAGGGTTTAAACCCTATAACTCCCTTGATCCCTTCCAAGTATAATATATGAGGCCTTCATGACTGCACAAGACCCCACAAATGGATATTAACTGTCAAAGTACTTCTGATAGTATATACTGTTATTGTAATATTACTTTTTCAACTTGGGGCTCACACAGTTGGCCTGGGGGAGAAGGGAATATTTTTAATGCTACACTGAATCTCATTAGTTGTTTTCTTCTAAAACTCCAAACCAAGCAGACATCTCTGTACTCACAAAAATCTGTGGAGTGCAAAACGTTGCAATTATAATGTACTGAACTTGACAAAAGCCAAAGCCTGACTCCTTAATAACTCTGATACCACCTTTCCTATAGGTAAGAAACACTATAGATGCACAAAAAGCTTCTACTTGCAGCATAAAATTGTCACCAATTTAATGACAGGTCAAGCGTTATATACTTTCAGCATCTGAAGTATAAATTGAGAAAGAAACTGACTGGGTATTTCTTTGGGGCAGCAATGCCCTGTGCAACATTAGGGCGGCAATGCCCTATGCATTTAATCTATAGAATTCTGTACAGCCGAAATTACAATTCTGTACATTTCCATTTGTCCAAATTAAAGAGACATGTAGCTATAAATCAACACCTACAAGTATGACTGTGACAAAACAGTCTCACTTAAGCTTATTCCATAACAAAGCTGCCAGTTCCTATCCCAACCTTCCTACCCTACCCTTAATACATCACCTCTCTCCCTCCCTCTCTCTCTCATACACACACACATACATGCACAGTCTCTCATACAATATGCACAAACCCTCTCAATTCCTCTCAAGAAAACTCCCAAGGAAAACAATAAACCGAACAAGTACTGCTTCTCCCCTGGCCTCTCTTTTCATCTTCCGTGTCCCTCCATGTCACCCTCCACCGCCCCCACCCAAATCAGGCCACCAAACCCTCACACTTTTTCCCTCACTTGCCTTATCAATATCTGGGCTCTTTGCAGCTCATTCACTATAAAAACTATGACTGATAAGAGTAATACATATGAAATATTTATATTTTAACACAAGAACATCCTTCATCTAGAGTTAGTAAATGTATTATTAATTATAAAATTAAAGGAACCAGCCTTCAGTGTACTTTTGGGGAAGCAAAGGGACCCTTCTTGCAGCTCCTGAAATTTCACCCCATGGGGCACAACCTCATCAGACTAATGCAAAGCTTTCTTCATTCTAGTTTTTTTTCCTCTCTGATGGCTCCACTCTGAAGGCTCACGACATGGGATATGAGGATCAGGAATGGCATGCTTCCTCAAACCTATAATGTATCAGATTCAATCCAACTTAGTTAGATTCAAGAAACCAGGTAGCCCCTTCACACATAAAACTGAAGAGATTCAAGTCCCTAGCCTTCTACAGTGGTCTATCTGAAACAGTCAGCATGTGCAGAGCCAAGGAAAGGCCTCTCTTGGGTGTGAATCAAGATCATCCAGTGCCGAGAACAACTTCCATTAACAAATGACCATTTCTATTACACATTATTTCAGAACTGGGAGCATGTGACATATCAAAGGACACAGCTCAGCTGCACGCTAAGAAGGGAAAGTCATCACCTATCTCTTCTGATAATTAGAGGCTGACCTCAGCAGACCACAAGAAACCATTCAGCTGCCATATCCGGACCAGAAAGGAGAGGAAGTTGGAATGGCCTGGCACAGAGGGGCTACTTGGTATTCAGTGAGCATAAATAACTACACTAAGAGAATTTTGCAGTCTCCTGCAGGTAATAGAATAAGCAATAAACCAGCCTCTCTTGCCCTCTCTCTCTCTCTTCTTCCCTCTCTCAGTTCTAGAACTTGTTATAGGTACTGAAGACTTTCCTCCAGTGTTCTAATGGGACCCTAACAGCATTAATGCAGACTTAAAAACAAGCAACGCCCTCCCTTCCTCCATGCAATTTGGGTTGCTTTACTAGTAAATTGGAGGAGTTAGAAAAACAGGATGTACCACAGCCTGCATTCTGATAACTACCGATTTGTTCAACTGATTATTTCTCTTTGAGAGGAGTGTCATTTTTTTTTCTTTTAACTATATTATGTAACCTGAAAAGAGTATGCTCACCAAAAAGATTCTGCAAAGTAAAGTGTTATGCACATAACTGATATTCACAGGCAATTTTTTTAATTAACAGACTTTTTGGAGAGCAGTTTTAGATTTACAGAAAAACTGTGCAAAAAGTAGAGTTCCCATATACTCTTCCCCCAAGTTTCCCCCATTATTAACATCACTGTGGTACATTTACCAATGTGTGGTACAAAACCCATATTTATACATTATTATTAACTAAAGGCTATATTTAACATTAGGGTTCATTCTTTGTGTTGTATAGTTCTACAGATTTTAGCAAATACATAACATCATATATTCACTATTATAGTATCATACAGAATAGTTTCACAGCCCTAAAAATGCCCTATGTTCCACCTATCCAACCATGTCCCTTGCCCCTGGCATCCTCTGGAACCACTGGGTCCACTCTTAGAAGATTCACAAGAGAGAAGAAGAAAGCCTTTACCTAAAATGATAGCACATGAAACTATGTCAATATTACATAGAAGGCTGAAATTATGAGTGCAAACAAGCACAATGACAACACATTTGCACCAGAAGACAAAACTTAATATTTATAATTTATTAAAGTCATATATATATATTTTTTTTTAAGATTTTATTTATTTATTTGACAGAGAGAGACACAGTGAGAGAGGAAACTCAAGCAGGGGGAGTGGGAGAGGGAGAAGCAGGCTTCCCGCAGAGCAGGAAGCCCCATGCAGGGCTCGATCCCAGGACCCTGGGATCATAACCTGAACCAAAGGCAGACGCTTAACAACTGAGCCACCCAGGCACCCCAAAGTCATCAATACATGTCACAAGTGAAGTCTTCAGAGTTCCACTAAATTCATTTAAAACCTGAAAATTATGGGGGCAAGTATTAAGAGGATGTTTTGAGAAATGACAGCATAATACCTTGTTTCTGAGTGCAGATGATGAATACTCTTCCCCACAATTTCTGCTTGGGTAAGGAAACCAGTTTCCAGCACACATCTACTCTGAGTGACCATATACATGAAAGAGAAAATGGCTTAAACCTCAGTCTAAAATAAATTCAAAAATTAAGCTTTCACAATTGGAACAAATTAAAAGTATAAACAAATCATTTAGGAAAGTAGTTATTCCACGGAAGATACATTATCAAACTTCCCAGGAACTGGACAAGACTATTTCTTGTTTAAACTTTATTTAGGCTAATATTTTTTGATATACTTAACTTAGGTTTTAGCTGTTTGAAGCTAAATAATACTTGGGTAAATTCCATGGGAATTATGAGCTATCCTAATTGATCTGTTTTTCTCCATTAGAAAAGCTTCCAAAGAAAGCCTATCATATATCCCCAAGTATAAAGTGATCCCAAATATAAAGCAATCTTTCTCATTCCCACTGAAGAGATTTGAAAAAAAATGCATTTAAATTAACGCAAGTAAACAAACTTTTTTAAAAAATATCTATTTCTTTGTTTTTAGAGAAATAGAGAGAGTGTGTGTGCAAGCACAGGGGAGGGGCAGAGGGAGAGAGAGAATCTCGAGAGGACTCCTTGCTGAGCACAGAGTCTGACATGGGGCTCAATTTCACAACCCCAAGATCATAACCCAGGCCAAAACCAAGAGCTGGATGCTTTAACAAACTGCACTACCCAGGTGCCCCCCAAATACACAAACTTTTAGGAGTACATATTGCATACGATGTTTGTAACAGGTTGTTAAAATAGAATTAACTAAGGGGTGCCTGGGTGGCTCAGTCGGTTAAGCCTTCAATTCCTGGTTTCCCCTGAGGTCATGATCTCGGGGTCATGAGATTGAGTCCTGCATTGGGCTCTGGGTTCAACCAGGAGTCTGCTTGAGATTCTCTTTCTCCCTCTGCCCCTCCTTCCCCAGCTTGCATATGCAACATGTGCTCTCTCTCTTTCTTTTTTAAGATTACTTATTTGTTTATTTATTCACACACACACACACACACACACACACACACACAGCACAAGTAGGCAGAGTGGCAGGCAGAAAGGCAGAGAGGCAGAGAGAGAGGGAGAAGTAGACTCCCCACTGAGCAGAGAGCCCAACATGGGGCTCGATCCCAGGACCCTGGGATCATGACCTGAGCCAAAGGCAAGTGCTTAACTGACTGAGCCACCCAGGAACCCCTCTTTCTCTCTATCTACCAAAAAAAAAAAAAAAAAGGAACTAATTCAGCCTTGGTTTTTGAAGTCCCCAAACCATAACTAATATATTCCAGAAAGAGCTGCGAGATCACTGTGCAAGACCTGGAGCTTCATGGCCTTTACCCCCTTTCCACAGCCACATGGAGGGCATAACAGGGCAGGTATCTGGAAAGGAAAGAATATATGCAGAAAACTGTTAATGTGCCGAGAGCCTCGTCCCCCCACCAGAGGGAGGAGCCAGGGAGGGACTTGCCCCTCACCTCAACTTTAGGGTGAGCTGTCTAAATAGAATGATTAGAGCAAATCCACCATGTTTCCTGGATGTGGTGGAATGGCAGCTGACTCACACACCCGAATCGGACGGGCAAGAAGCTGGCTGAAACAGCCTGAGGCAGCAAAGGAGGGGCTGTAGTCTGAGAAGTAAATGCATTCCAAAAATAGGGAGAAGGTCCTGTGGACCAAATGGGAATGCCGCACATGTGCTGGACATCTTGTGCACCAGTTCAAATCCAGCCTCTACCTTTAGCCATCCTGCTCTGTGCCCTGAGAGCAGACCTCTTAGACTGCATCAACCAGGCTTCAAGATAGGACTGGCCAATGAAAGGTACCAGCAAGAAATAGCAAGGGAAGAGGAAGAGGATGGGCTATTTATTTCTCCATTTCCCTCCCTACTGGCTGAAAGTTAATGGAGGCTCAAGTGAAACCCACAACTCTTGCTGGGAAGGCCTCTCCTGTGGATATAGCTCTCTCCAGGCTGTCACCACTCCAACCCCTCGTCCCCTAGCCCAGGGGCAATAAAAGCTCTAATTTTTTTTTAGATACATTTATTTATTTATTTATTTATTTGACAGACAAGCAGGCAGAGAGAGAGAGAGGAGGAAGCAGGCTCCCCGCCGAGCAGAGATCCTGACGCAGGATCCATCCCAGGACCCTGGGATCATGACCTTAGCCAAAGGCAAAGGCTTTAACCCACTGAGCCATCCAGGTGTCCCAAAAGCTCTACATTGTTAACAAGATGTATTTTACATCCTTTACTAGTGTGCTATAAACCTGCCCACACCTCACCAAGCTTTCCCATGTCCCTTCATTGGAGTATGCCATCTAGGTCCTTCTCAGATCTTGATGATACAGCACCCACTGGCCAGCATGAGGTCACCTTCAGTCTTACCCAAGGATGCTTATGCTCAACAACAAAAACACAAACAACCCAATCCAACAATGAGCAAAGGACTTGAATAGACATTTTTCAAGGATGACATACAAATGGCCATTAAAAGATGCTCAACATCACTAGACCCTAGGGAAATGCAAATCAAAAATCAAAACCACAATGTTGATACCACTTCACATCCATTAGGAGGCTATTATCAAATAACAAAAACAATAACAACAGAAAAGAGCAAGTGTTGGTGAGGGTCCCTTGTATATTACTGGTGCACAATGTCAAATATGGAAGACAGTATGGCAGTTCCTCAAAGAATTAAACACAAAATTAACACAAATTCTAGCAATTCTATACATGGACATATACTCAAAAAAGTGAAAGGAGAGAGTTGAACAGATATTTGTATACCCATATTCATAACAGTTTTTTTGTTTTTTTTTTTTTCACAATTAAATAGGATTTATTCCTGTGTTGCAAGGGTAATTCAACATTCACAAATCAATCAACATGATACATCACATAAATAAAAGGAAGGACAAAAACCATATGATCATTTCAATAGATGTAGAGAGAGCATTTTGCAAAGTACAACATCCATTCATGATAAAAACCCTCGGCAAAGTAGGTTTAGAAGGAACATACCTCAACATAATAAAGGCCATACATGAAAAACCCATCTAAACCCATACCATTCTGTGATATTAGCTATGGGGTTTTTTTTTTTTACTTTATTTAAGCTTTATTTAAACATATGATGTAACCCCACCACCCTCACCCAACCCCTCTTCCCCCCACCCCCCTCAGTTTGTTTTATGACATTAAGAGTCTCTTTTGGTTTTTCTCCCTCCCGATCCCATCTTCTTTCATTTTTACTTTTCCTACCACCTTAACTCCCACCCCCGTTGCATCTCCACTTCCTCATATCAGGGAGATCATGTGGTAGTTGTCTTTCTCCAGTTGACTTATTTCGCTAAGCATAATACGCTCTAGTTCCATCCATGTCATCGCAAATGGTAAGATTTCATTTCTTTTGATGGCTGCATAGTATTCCATCGTATATATATACCACATCTTCTTTATCCATTCATCTGTTGATGGACATCTAGGTTCTTCATAACAGTTTTATTCAAAACATATAAAATATGGAAGAATCAGTGTCCATTAACATATGGATAAATTTTTTAAATGTAGTATATACATATAATAGAATAGTATTCAGCCTTAAAAAGGAAGAAAATTCTATCACATTCTACAACATGAATAAACCTTGAGGACATTATGCTAAGTGAAATGAGCCAGTCACAAAAGGCCAAATATTATATGGTTCTTCTTATATGAAGTACCTACAGTCATCAAATTTATAGAGACAAAAAGTAAAATGGGAGAAAGTGGTGATAGGGAGTTCATGTTTAATAGGTACACAGTTGTACATCCTGGGGAAGGATGGTGGTAATAGGTGACCACAGGGTGAATGTGTTTAAAGCCTCAGAACTGTATATCTAAAAATGATAGAAATGATAAGCAGGTGAGGGGCTTCAACAAAAGGAACCGTAGGTGAATGGCCAGAAGCCAGGGAGATGAAAAAAACAGCCTGAGGGACCAGCCTGAAGAAATGCTTTTACCATGTGAGGAAATTACAGATGAGTGAGCCCCAGTGATGGAGAGATTTCCAGAACCCATAGAAGGTAATGAGAGCTTTCCTGCTGCAACCTTTTCTCTCTGAATACATACCCCACTGCGCTTCAAGGTTAGCAAGCTGGGAGAAGAGAAGAAATAGAAGTGCCTGGTAAGAAAGAAAGACCATCTCCGCACATTTCCCACTACAGTGGACGGTCTGTGGCAGCCTGCACTGGGAAAAAGGAGAAGCTTTAACTTCAATAAAATGTGAGGTCTGGGATAAACCCTGGATTAGACATACTAGTTACTAAACAGAGACTGTGTTTCATAAACTTCCAGAGGAAGTCAAAATGACTGAAGAGTTATAAGGCTCTCTCTAAACTTCAAACAAGAACAAGAAGACTAAATTGTAAAGAACAGTGAGTGACAAAATTTGGTTGCTTTATGATGACACTCGCTCCACGATTAATACTTGTTCAAGGCTAATGGTTACATGATTATTTTAATTGTTCATTTTTTAAAACACATATCCTATAAGATTAAATGTTAGTTTTGGAATATTACAAATTTCATGAAACCATTTTATCCAGACTCTCCATTTCTACCCAAACTTAAAGTCATAAAAGTTTTCCGAAAAGTACATCTTTACATCTGTCTCAGTGCTAGAAAAACAACATTTTCTGAATCTACCCTTACTGGAAATTTTATTACAGGCCATGAGTTCACAGTCGTATTAAGTTAGGGAGCTGTTTTCCTTTTGGCCTGTGGGTGTATATTCATGATGTCCACAACATAAATACCTACTACATGGCTTTAAAGGGCACATTTAAAATTATATGTAGCACCTACAACTGCAAACTCATGCCTCCAGGAATAATAACAGAAAGTGTATTAAATTTCCTTGCATCCTTTTTTACCCATCATGTCAGCATACCTCCATGAGCAAATAAAAATAGCACTGATTGAGGTCATTGCAGAATAATCTGTTGTCCCCAAATAGTACTTTGCTGTTCCAAATAAGATAATTGAGTGAGTGCCCTGTAATATGAGAGGCTTTATAAGGATTCCAATATAAGGTGACTCCCATAGGCACATACAGAAACTAAAATAAAATAACATTCTAGACTCAATACTGTCTTTAGCAAAATAGGATTCTCCAGATGTAATCTGCTCCTCATAGGCATTCCCCCATACATTCACCCCCGGTCTCGTACACTGGTTTCTGCACAACCTATGTTACACCTCGGAGAGTCTCCAAGTGAACTCCAAATGAGAGTCTGGGGAGTTGTTTCTCCTTAGGAAGGTTGGATTCTCTCCCAAGCAAACTGTCTTCTAAACTGCAACTATTAACAGAGGCATTTTACAAACTCTACAGAGAGTCATCCATTTCCAAACACTGTTTAATGTATACCATCATCTTGGCACTGAGCTCCCTAGGTCAACTATGGAAACAATATCTTCAAAATCCAAGTTTCAAGCCTGGGAATCAAGGCCCTTCTACCTAGTTCAGCTCTCTTCCATGCTGCCAGGAAGTTCATGCACTTCCGTCGCATCTGTCTCTGCCACCAGGCCTATCTTCTGCAACTACACCTCTCTAAAGAAGCACAGTTGGTCAAGCATCCCACTCTCGGTTTCAGCTCAGGTCATGATCTCAGAGTCTTGAGACAAGAGTCCCACATCAGGCTTCACACTCTGAGCTCAGCATGGAGTCTGCTTAAGATTCTCTTCTCCCTCTACCCCTTTGCCTCTCCCCACCTCTCTCTCTTTCTCAAATAAATAAATCTTGAAAAAAAAAACAGCTCCTACCATTTCTTTGGTATTTCAAATCCTACTCGTCCTTCAAGGTCTAGTTCAAATCCCTAGTCATCCTTCCTTAGAAAATCTCCAGATCAAGCCAGAAGAAGTGGTATCTCTTTCCCTAAATGGACAAAACATGCACTTGCATAGGCTTGTCTTATATAAAACTTTTCTTGTCTTCCTATCTTAACTCCCCAACTAGTTTGAGAGCAACCTAAAGGCAGGGACTAATGATTCTGTCTTTGCATATTCCCCACTACTACTTAGTGTGGTTCCCTGCACATTGCAAGTTGACATAAACAATTATTGAATGAATGAATAACAACAAGAACAGCAATCTAACTTATCTGGAAATATATTCATCTGACATTTGTTTTAGGGATTTTAAAGGTCCATTCAAAACAAAAATGTCAACTATTCATTGTTTATTATAGTTATTTTTGGCAAGTCCCCCAGTTAGTTGCTTCACTCAATAGAATATAATTTATCCCTTTCGATTTAAACTATATAATCCATCCTAGAAATTACACTTCAGAAAAAATAAATGATAAACACTGTGCTTCACTCAACCCATTTGTACACCTGACACCTTTCTTATCACTGGGTGGTTCTCACCAGTAATTGTTTTCAACCGTCTACACTCACTCACCCTCTACAGATTCCTCCCGTGACAGTGCGTCGGTCCTCCCCAGCCTGCACTTCTCTTTCTAGTTTCTCAGTATTTAACCACAATTACTATTACCTATAGTTGCCTCTCTTCCCTGTTTCTCTTTAACATACACTATTGCCTAGCATGAGGTATTCCACAAAGGAGGCATATTTCATATCCCTGATGACGTTTCCATCACACCCAAGGGAAAAACCACTTCTGCTTCTAAACTGAAACTCAGTCTCTACTAAATCCATTCAAAATGCGCCCTCCACAGATGGTAACTAGGCTTCATGTGGTGATTATTTCACAGTGAATACAAATATCACACCGATATGTTGTACACCTGAAACTAATGCAACATGATGTCAACTATACTTCAATAAAAAAATGCATCCTCTAACCAACTTCTCCAATATAAGAAAATAAACTTCATTCATTCAATGTGTATGACCTTGTTTTCTGAACTGAAAGCTACAAACCACAGTCCGATAAAATATTTGAAATCTGGCTCACATAGCATAAATCTAAATATAGTAGACCCTCACTAAACACAATCAGTTTATTAAAAAGCATGCATCGTTTCTTGATTAATTACTATTCCCTTGCTGTTCCATTGTTCTTCAGTAATAATGAGTAATATGAACATGGTGCCAGAGAGCCCAAGGGCTCTATCTGAGAAAAACAAGGTCTAAATGTGGGGCTGCCAAATTACCTTGCTACTTCAAATTTAATTTTCTCATTCACTCATTCACAAAGTGAGTATGCTAGTCTAGACCAGTGGTCACAAATTCAAATGCCTACATGAGCCAGATAAGTACTATAAATGACTGAAGCATGGTATGGATGGGAAGATGAGAGTGGGAGAGACTGATGGAAACTGGAAAACAGATGCCTACTCCAAACGAGGCAGGTGTTTCAGCATTTAAATCTAGCCTATTGCCATGTAGGACTGTGGGCCCAATATGGCCAAATCTTCTGACTTGTCTAAAGAAGCTGGAAATTAGGACTTATTTATGTTATTAATCACTAGCTAATTTCATGTATTTTTTTAAAATAAAACCACATACAGGCCAATATCATATAGGCTAAGTCAAATACATCTGCAGGCCAAATGAGACCTATGGGCCAATAGTTCAAACTTTAGGTTCAGGTGAATTTCTTTCTAATATGAAATTCTCTATGTTCTCTAGATGTCTCTTTTGTAAACTAATGGGATTATATATTTTACCCATTTTTCAGTAAGTTTGGCTGAGAGGGAACATCAGATAAAATGACATGGTAGAGCAAACAGAGAATATGAAGTCAGAAGACAAATCCAAGGCCCTCTTTCACCCTCCAGAGCTGTATGGCTTTGGCAAAGTGCCTTAACTTCCTGGGACCTAAAGTTTTCATCATCTGTAAGAGAGGGATCATTCCAGTCCTTCTAACATGAATGGTGATATTTGAGTAAAATAGTGAAAATGGAAGTACTTTGTAAACTCTAAGGCACTAAAGAGCTTTCAGGAGTTATTGTATTGTCTAACTTCCCCAAGATCAATTCAGGAGGAAAAAAAAAAAAAAACACAGATTTTGGGCACCTGGGTGGCTCAGTTGGTTAAGCAACTGCCTTCGGCTCAGGTCATGATCCTGGAGTCCCAGGATTGAGTCCCACATCGGGCTCCCTGCTCGGCAGGGAGTCTGCTTCTCCCTCTGACCTCTCTCCTCTCATGGTCTCTCTCTCTCAAATAAATAAATAAAAATCTTTAAAAAAAAAAACAGATTTTGAGAGTAGCCAAGTATAACTTATTACGATAAATGAGACATACTCCTCAGAACTTCTAGTAGAAGCTAACAATTGTTCTGATGTTAAATCTATGAAAATTATTAAATTAAGTGGGATGTGGTTTCAAACTTTCAGGTAATAAATAGCACACCCTGATTTACTGATTTTGGCTCACTCCAGCACTTGGAGAATACTCCAATAACTAGGTAAAATCCATTCAATTCAAGGTTTCAGATACCTGATGGCAATCTCATAACTCAGGTCTTAGAATGATATGCAAGGATCTGTTGAGAATGACTGAATCCACACTGTGTAATCAGAGCTCTGAACAATTTCCTTAGAAATGGGCTGATAAAGGACACCATATGGTGAGATCTGATACCAGTCTCTAGTTCCTCCCCACTCTGAAACTGAATCACAAGAAGAGTTTTAGTTCCACCCAAATCCCCTTCTGTAGGGTTTGGATTTGTTATTTCCAACTGTTCCAGGAGACCTCACCACTAATCACAGATAATCCTTAGACTTCTCTGGTTAACTCTGGGAATAGCCAAGTAATACTATAGTCTACTCCCCATGGCACCTCACTTAAAGTGGATCCTCCACTTGCCCAAACCATAACACTGCATAATATCAATTAAGTAATCTCCTGACAACAGCTTAGACCAGGGGTTGGCAAACTTTCTGTAAAAGATCACACAATAAATATTACTGACTTTATGGGCCACAGGGTCTCTGTTGAAACTACATTGCTTTGGTAGTGCAATAGCAGCCGTGGACTACACCTAAATGAATGAATGAAGGTAGCTATGCTGCAATGAAACCACAGTTACCAAAATGGCAGAAGGCCATGGTTGGCCAACCATTGGCTTGGAATATTCTCTTCATTCTGTGAGTTATATTCAATATCAGATAATATCAAACTTTTTTTTTTAATTTGAGAGAGAGAAGCAGGCTCTCTGCTGAGCAGGGAGCATGACACAGCACTCGATCCCAAGACCCTGGGACCATGACGTGTGCCAAAGGCAGACACTTCACACTTAAGTGACTGAGCTACCCAGGTGCCCCAATAATATCAAACTTTTGAAGAACTATTTTAATGAAAAAGGATGCCAAGTAAAACTAACAAAACACTCTAAGATGCTCTACATAATGAATTTCACTTCTCAAAGCAACCTGAGTAGGCCGTTATTTTGCTCCCCATTTTGTAAGTGAGGAAACTGAGATGTGGCAAGCTTAATCAAGTGGTTCAAAGTTACACAACTAGTAGGTGATAGAGCCAGAATTTCATCCTAGGTTTCTCTGACTCTACCTGGCCTTTCCACCAAAGCACTCAGCTGCCCATGTGGTACACTCAGGAATTTCCAAATGTCTCCAAACATTTCTGAGCTAATCTGAGATATGGAAACTTGTTAAATTTTCATTAAAGAATGCTCAGAATGAAGGTGAGTATTTTAAAAATTTTAGCTGAAATGAGCCATGCCTTAATAAAACAGGAATACTAAGGCTGAATTCTATTCACTATCCTTTTATTTTCAGTTAGGCCTAGAAAATTTTATTTACAAACTGTTTTGTGGAAAAAGCCAATGAAGTAATAACAGGACCACTTCTAATTTTCCTAGATAAGATAAATCACTTTCCTGGTATTTTCCTTGGGCCGTCTCTCTCTCTTCCTATAAACAGTGTCACTAGAAACATGTCTTGCCTTTTTTTTTGCAATTAAGCTTGAAATACAAACCAATTTTGTAAATCTAACAAAGTCAGTATTATGGACCACCCGGGAGACAACCATTAAAAGGAAAGAACCCAATTATTAAAAAATATTTAGCAGGAAAAAAGCATGAACATGATACTCTTTCTATGGAGGATCTGGTAACATATATTCAAATGGATTTTTTTAACTATTGTCTTAATATTGAAAATGTTTTCAATAGATCTTAATCACTTGTAAAATCCAACCTTCCGGCTTTGATTTCTAAGGAAATAATGTACCATAACTTCCTTAGAAACCAGAGCCAGTTATTTATTGTTCAAAGTTTTGTAACACATCTGAACATTACCAGATTAGGTGCTAAGAAAAATTAGTCTCAAATGTTTTCAAGATAACCAAATTTTTCTGACTATAAATTACCATAAGTGGAAAGTGTAAAATTAATACAGTAATTTGAATGAGTTTGTCTTCTAATCAGTAATACGCCTTAAGCTACTGAAACATAGTAAGTAAAACATGTTGAAGCAAACCATTAAAACATGTTTGGATTTCAAGAAATTGGAAAGTACCCATTTTCCACAGATCTGCTTAATCACTACACTAATAAAAACAAATCTAAAAAAGTCCTCCAGCAAAGCAAGATTTGTCCTTTGATAACCAAATAGATGAAGCTTAACATAAATACCACTGGTAGTTGTGCTTCAGTTATGCTCCCCTTGAAGGGACAGGGAAGATGTAACTGATAACATAATCAAAACCCTGGGAAACATAGTCGAACTTTTAAACTAGAGAATGCTGAGCTGTGTTATGGTGACAATATTACGCTTTATTCCTCCTCTGTATTCCTTTGTACGTTTTGCAGACCTGCATATTATTTAAAGAGTAGATGCATAGAGACCTGGAGCTGGTGGAAGAAGGCTCTGGATCCAACCTACTATTTTGTAGGTTAATAGCCAAAATGCTATTTTCAGAGAACAATGGTAATTCCAACTCCATCCCTACAGGCCTTATACCAGGCTTTGATCCCTTTGAAATAGTGTCCTTTTATCTTCTTTCTACCTAACACAGTCTGGCGATAATAATAATAAAAACAACAACTAACTTTAATTCTGACCTTTCCATATGCCAGGTTCTGTGCCAGTAAGTCTTTTACAGAAAATGTTTATTTCAGTCTCAAACAACCCGATATTGCTAAAGAAATTTTAAATAAATGAAAAAACATATTAACCTATATATTTGTAACTGTACTTTAAATGAAATGAGTTCACTCTTGCAAGAAGCCCCTCAGCAAGCCAATTTATAAACCTGAGAGATGATTTACATTGCAAATAATCACTCCCCTCCTTACCTCCTCATTTGAACAGAGGGTAATGGGGAAGGAAAATATTTTTTAAATGATGAACTAAAAATCCATTCTATCAAAAACAGTTAATTTGTGGGGCAGCTGGATGACTCAATCAGTTGAGCATCCTGACTCCCAATTTCAGCTCAAGTCATGATCTCAGGGTCGTGAGATCAAGCCTGGTGCTGGGCTCCCAGCTCTGCATGGAGTCAGCTTGGGATTCTTTCTCTCCCTCTCCCCTTACCCCACGTGCCCTCTCTCTCTCTCAATAAAATCTTTTTTTTTTAATGGCTAATTTGTATACGGTTTTTTTATATTTCCTCCTTAAAATTAAGCAGCCACTTAACTAAAAGAAAAATCACGCCTTAAAGTTTAGACAAATAACACAATTAATGGAGAAATATTGATATTTAAAAGGGTTGGACCAACAAATTGTTGAGGGTTTCCTTTCTTAAGAGAAGTCAGTTGATTTGCAGCAAAGGATAGAAGCAAGATCACGCAAGGCTCCCACCCTGGCTTGTGGTATTCTGTAATATATGCCATAGTATCCAGTCATCGGGATCACAGCTACTCTCTTGATAGCTCAGGCTACCTCATGTTTATATCGCAAAAGGAAGCAAACAATGGTAAGGCCCACTTAATATATGAAGTGGTATATGAAAGTTTATACATGTTAAAGTCCCAGAACTGATTATTACCCAAAAAGGTCAGTAGTCTTTCAAACTTTAAAGATCTATAGACTATAAACTATAAACTGTCTCAAAATTCTAGAAACAAAATTTGGACTAAACTGCAGAAGAATTACAAGAGTTGGCCAAGTACCCCCAAAGAAACAGACAAAAAGAAAGAAATAAAAAAATAGGAAACATTTAATTTCTTAGAAAGCACGGGGGAGAGTTTTTTTAGTATTACTGTGGTAAGAACAGTTAGCACGAGATCTACCTTCTCAACTAATTTTTAAGTGCATAATACAGTATCATTAACTATAGGCATAGAGTTGTACAACAGATCTCTAGAACCCTTTTTTTAAAGATTTTATTTATTTATTTGACAGAGATCACAAGCAGGCAGAGAGGCAGGCAGTGAGAGAGGAGGAAGCGGGCTCCCTGCGGAGCAGAGAGCCCGATGTGGGGCTCGATCCCAGGACCCTGGGATCATGACCTGAGCCGAAGGCAGAGGCTTTAACCCACTGAGCCACCCAGGTGCCCCTAGAACTTAATTATTTTGTATAACTAAAATTATATACTCATTGAATAGCAACTCCCCACTGCTCCTTCCCCCCAGCCCCTGGTAACCACCATTCTACTCTCTGCCTCTACAAATTTAACTATTCTAGATACCTTATGTAAGTGGAACCATGCAATATTTGCCCTTTCTGACTACTATTTCATTTAGTGTAATGTCTACTAGAGTCATCCATATTGTCACAAATGGCATGATTTCTTTTTTTTTTTTTTTTAAGGCTGAAAAGTATTCCATCCTATGTATATACCACATTTTCTCCATTCATTCATCCCTTGAATTTATGTTGTTTTCATGAGGGAGGTTTAAAGATAGTTAAAAGTATAGTTTTCCCTATTGTCCATCAGCAAATTCCTAAATCTTCTCTGGCATTTGCACTTAAATTTGCAAAGTGTCTGGGCATCAGTGGAAGTGGAAATAATGTGAAAATAGGAAGCCAAAAAGATAGTAGAAATATATAGGGTCCCTTACTGTTCATTGTCTTTTTACTTTGTCAGTTTTAGACTTCTATATATGCTACACACTGAAAGTTTGTTCCTCCTCCAAAATGCCTAAGTTGAAGCCCTAACTCCACTGTAACTACACTTGGAGATGGAGCTGTTAAGGAAGTAAAGATTAAAGGAGATCATAAGGGTGTGGCCCCAATCCCAGATGATCAGTGTCCTCATAAGAAAAGACAAGAGAAAGCTCACTTGCTCTCTCTCTCTCTGTGTGCTCACATGGTCTTTGGTGTGTGCATGTGGAGAGAGAGAGAGAGAAAGTAATCTGAGCAGGTAAAGCAGACATACCTCTACGGTTTTTCTGGTTTTGTTAGTGTTTCCAAACTTAGTCTATTTTAAAATCAGAATCATTTCTCTACATTTGTTTTCATATAATTTCCCTGATGATCTTTGTCATACATTAGCGCTTAGAAAGGTAAGGTGTAATTCCCCAATCCCCACCCACAAGAGCTAAGCGGGTGATTTAATGTACATTGGAAGACCATTTGCCCTAACCTTACATTATACAGGAAAAAACTACTGCTGGTTTGATTGATTGTAGCTGGATAGAGATGTGGTGTATTTAAAGGCTAGTGAATGTAACTTTAATGCTTAAAAAAAGTTTTTGTTCTTTTAGGACTAAAAAAAAAAAAAGGTTTTAATTTACTTAAACTGTGCATAGAACATCCCTCCTCCAGATTTCCTGATGGCCGGCTCTTTCACTGTTCGGCTCAAATATAACCTCTGAGAGCTTTCTCTGACCATTCTAACCAAACTACTGAACTACCATCTCTGAGTCACTTGCTTCTGTATTACCTTGTTTAATTTCCCTCAGAACTTATTACCACCTACATTAAAGGATTTTGTGAGGATTAACAATTAACAGGGCCTGACACACAATAAAAACACTGTAGTATTAGCTATCTCAGTTATTATCTTGTTTATTTACTTTCTTATTGTCCCCCCATGTCATTTGCACTGCTTTATTTCCAGTGTCTAGGACACTGCCAAGTACATAGAGGGTGCTCAATAAATTATTTACTAAATGACAATTATATTTTTCAATCACTCATGATTAAGACACAGCTGAGTGAACTCACATATTCATTCTCTCATGTTAAACGAAATATTTATGTACAAAAGAATGTGATAGGATACCAGATGGGTATGAGTCTGTGTCTTTATGAAGGAACCAAGGCAAATCAATAATTATGTTACAATTTGGTATGGAAACAAAAGAAAGGCATAAAGCAAGTACCTGGTAAGTTCAGAAATCCCCCTGCCCAGACATCAGCTGCCTTTTGCTTATTGGAACACCCCAGAAATTTATTTGACCTGAGATCTTAATCCACATATCCCACTGTACACTTAACACTTTCACTCAGAAATCTTAGAGGAACAACAAGACTAAACTCATACTACCCACCTGGCCTGCTCTTTCCTTTTATTTCCTATCTCTGAATGTTCATAGACCTACTATGTCACTCAAAACAGGAATTTGGGGATTATTCTATTTTCTTCCACTTTCTGCATTCCACTACATCTAATCAGGCACTAAGTATTTCTTTCTAATGCTTCAGGAGGGTTTCAGATTTGATCCCATCCAATCCTTCTATTTGGTCATTTTCTTGTACTTTTCCCCATACAACCTCATACAGTCCATATTTAAAGATTAGGTGTTATATGTAAGTAATAAATCACTAAATTTTACTCCCGGAACTAGCATTATACTATATGTTACTTACAGAATTTAAATTTAAATAAAAACTTGAAATATTTAAATAAAAAATACAATAAAATATAGGCTTATGTTGTTATAAACCAGCATTTTTTACGACCTGGATTTCAACACAAGAATGAATGAATGAATCATACAGAAAAGGAGCCACTCTCTGAGGATGGCAGGAAAAGTCTTACAGACAAGGTCATATTTGAGCTGGTCTTAGACAATCTATGGTAATTGGCAAAGGTAAGCAATGAGGAGTAAATTTCAGGCCTCAGAAGATCATGAGGAAGGCAAGTGGGAATTTAAAGAGAAGTTAAAGTCCCACAAATGAATTTGGACTTACTTCTAGAAGCAGCTGAGAATCAGAAAGTGTGTATAAGCAGAGGAGTAGAATCACCAGATTTGTTTGGGTAGAGATAACTCTGCTGTGGACGGAGAGCAGCAGAAAGAAACTAGTGGCAGAGCGAGCTGGTGAGCATCAGAAATGAGGTGCCAGCAGTGTGAATGGAGAGGAGACAGATTTCATATGCATTTTAAAGATAAGATCAATATAGTTAACTGATGTTTAAAAAAAAAATGGGTACTTGATACTTGTTTAAATCTTTTTTGCTATTTTTTTTATTAAAACACTGCATTAAAACTGAAAAGACAGGGGCACCTGGGTGGCTCAGTCAGTTGAGCATCCAACTCTTGGTTTCAGCTCTGCTTGTGGTCTCAGGGTCATGGGATCGAGACCAGCTTTGGGCTCCACACTCAGCATGTAATCTGCTTGTCTTTCTCCTTCTGCTCCTCCCCCTGCTTGTACTGTCTCTCTCTCAAATAAATAAATAAAATCTTAAATAAATAAATAATAAATCTAAAAAGACACAAACAACCTCATATCAATAGACTAAATACCCAGGGAATAATTTTTGTTATAGTGTTTGGGCTTTTTCCAGTAAAAATTATGTACAGTCCCAGAGGGCCCCAAAGCCGGATGTCCTCTAAGCATATAACAGATTTCAGGATCAGAGGTCAGGAAAAAAGTCTAAACAACTAAAACAACCAAACACTTGAAGAACTGTTCAAATAATATTAGTGGGAAATATTGAAAACTGGGGCTGCAGACCAATTGATATGGAGGTATATAAAAATAATCCTACAAAAAAAAATGACAAGAACAATCAACTTCAAAATTCAGAAAAGAATTTCTTGCTGGAAATGAGAGAAATCAGGAAAGCTTTTATAGTAAATAACACTGGAGTCAGACCCTAAAGTGTGTAGTAATTTCATTTGCAGAGTTGAAGGGATATCCTCTTCAAAAGAAGGGAACAAAAATAGAGGTGGAAAAAAGTGGGAGCATTGAAGAAATGACCAGGAATTTTCAGTCTGATTGGCTTACTGGGTACATGAACAGGAGCAATGGAAGTTAAGATTGAAAATGTAGTATAGGGCCAGGTCATGATGGACTTGAATGTCACACAGAGGAGTCTGAACTTGAGGGATTCACTCCAAGTGGGCTGGAAAAGGTAGCATACTCAGCACCATGCTTCAGAAAGAGTCACTTATCAGGGGTAGGTAAGATGGAGGGAATGAATAGGACCACAGGGTATTGACAATAGGAACACATAAGGGAGAAAATTTTGAATCTTGATAAGATTGGGATCAGAAAAAACTCAGACGAGTCCCAGTAGGGAACACATGTGCAAGCTAATTAGCAGTGAGATTGCAATGGAGTCAAAAGTCTAACTGAGGGTTGATAATTGTAGCAAGATCAATCAAACCAATTTTTCTGCTGAGTAATATTTCTCTATGGCCCTTGTAACTGCAGCAGCTGTCCTATAATCATAAAGAAAACTAGTCAGACTGAAGCTAACCTAAAAGGAGCAACAGGCTGGGGGGAGAATGGAAAAACCCCAGGTCTTTGATGATATTATGAGTCACTGATTTAAACAACCATGGGCCTTTTGATTATGTGCAAAACTGTTATAATAGATTTTCCTTACTGTAAAAAAAAAAGTTTATGACTTTTTCCTCTTTTTAGCTCAGTAATGTGAGAGCAGGAGTAGAGAAATCAGATAGTGGAGTCTATTGAGAATTATAGACATGTAAGTAATGTAAGACATGGAAACCAGAACCTGAAGGCCATGAAGCTAGAAAGCCCTGAGTTTAAATGGTGGGCCAAAAGATCCATATGGACAGGAAGGCAGATGAAGCCAAAGTGAGAAGTAAGGGCAAAATATGGGGCAAGCAGCTGTTACAATGAGAATAAAGCCAAGATTCAATAGGAGAGAAGATTGAGAAGAGGTAGAACCATAACCAAAATCTGAGAAGACCCTATCAGATGAGAAGTGTAGCAGTGCCTATAAGGAGCAAGAGTATCACAGATAAATTTGCTTAAGGTCCAGAGGCCAGAGATCTGTGAAGACAGGGACTGGAACAGCAGATAAGGGTTTAGGTTCCTGAGATGCTAGAAGAAAGAGAGGAAGTCTGCAAAAACAGGTTCTCAGTGGGATGAGAAGAAAGCAGAAGTTGTGAATTGAATATAAGATAGAAAAAGTGTGGTATACCAGATAGAGGACAGTTCAAAACACAAGTTCTTGAGAGACAATGAGCAAACAATAGTCTGGGAGTAATGGGAAGCAGGAAACTTGCTGACCCCTGCTCCTCAATCTGAGAGCCAGAGAAAGTGGAAGAAGTGACCACTAGGGATGGATTTGGCTCAGAATCTTATAACTTAGAATGAGGCCAAGATTGAGTTTTGGCAAGAGTATAGGGAAATGTTGAAGTGAAAGGCTAAAGAACGTGAGGTCTGCTTAATTAATAGAGTCCTAGAATGTAGAAGAGGGGTATGGTTGAGAAGAAGGCAGGTATGGCAGGGGCTGAAATCTATAGATAGAAATCAGAAGAATCAGAGGCTAGGCATGTGCATCTCTGGTGACCATTTTTAAAAAAGAGAAATGTTGGGGCACCTGGGTGGCTCAGTGGGTTAAAGCCTCTGCCTTTGGCTCAGGTCATGGTCTCAGGGTCCTGGGATGGAGCCCCACATCCGGCTCTCTGCTGGGCTGGGAGCCTGTTTCCTCCTCTCTCTCTGCCTGCCTCTCTGCCTACTGGTGATCTCTGTCTGCCAAATAAATAAAATCTTTTTAAAAAATAAAAATAAAGGGGGGCCTGGGTGGCTCAGTGGGTTAAAGCCTCTGCCTTCGGCTCAGGTCGTGATCCCAGGGTCCTGGGATCGAGCCCCGCATCGGGCTCTCTGCTCAGTGGGGAGCCTGCTTCACTTCCTCTCTCTCTGCCTACTTGTGATCTCTGTCTGTCAAATAAATAAATAAAATCTTTTAAAAAAATAAAAATAAAAAAGAGAAATGTAGGTGGTAGCTAATTGAGTAGTTGGCTAAAAGGATATAAAAGTGTTGACAGGGCAAAACAGGGCAGGGAGAATAAACTAAGGGGAACTTTGGCAGCTTAACAACCTGGCAGAATAAAAAAGTGTAAATAAGTTTGGAACCAGACAGACAGTAGATGTGAATCCTAACTGCCATTTACTAGCCACAGGATGTTAAGCTTTTGTTTACTCACCATTAAATTGGAAATTAAAAAGCCAACATTGCAGAGGCGTGAGTGAAATGTCAAGATAACTATGCAAAACACTCAGCCTCATAACCCACACCCAGCGGACACTCAATAAGGTGAAACCTCTCTGGAATCACACCTGGCTTCAGTGCAAACCGCTTCCGAAGGAACAGCTTAGGTGAAGGGGCGTGGGGGGTGGAGGTAAGAATCTTCCCAGTAGCATTTCTCCTGAAGTACACAATACTATTAGAGAAGAAAGCCAATGGCTTACCAATGAAAAAGAATGAAAATTCTGAACTAAACTCTCAAGAATTCAGCCACCCCGAGCCTACAAAGACAAGAAGAGAAACTGCACCCACATGATTGTAGAGAAAAACTTTGTGCTCTGCATTTTGTTTATTCGGTGAACCAGCCTATTATCAGTACTTGCAAATTAACTCTAATTATCAGATGAAAGCGATGTGGTTTTTCTGTCTGATAACCAACTATTACAAAAAGCCTAAGCGATAAGTAATAATTACCGTATCATTCTATAAAAGATTTTTTTTCCCCCTGACTGAAAGTAGCACACACTCAAGATAAATTATAGGACTGGCTTATAATTTTATCTCCGTTTTCAAAATTTATACTAGGTCAGTGCCAATGATTCCCAAATTGAAATCTCCAGTCTGGGCCTTTCCACTGAGGTCCAAACGACCTCTCTGACATCACCCCTTCAATATCTAATTGGCCGTTCAAACTTAAGGGCAAAAACAGAATTCTTCGTGTGCTTCCAGACCAGTCCCTCTCCAGGTCTTCCCATCCTCAGTAAATGGAACCACCATCCACCCAGTTATTCAAGCCCAAACATAGAAATCATCCTTGATTTGTTCTTTTTCTTATTATCCTAAAAGCATTCATTAAGAAGCCCCATGGACTCTACCCTAAAATATATATGAAAGCCATGGTATTTCTCTCCTTTTCAATAGCCACTAATCTCATCTGAGTCACCATCATCTCTTACCTGAATAACTGGATTGCTAACTCCTTAATCCTCCTTCGTACTCTTCCAACCATCCATTCTCCACTGAATAGCCGGAAGAACCAGGAGAAACACAAATCAGACGGTGTCCTTCTCCTTCTTAAACCCTAGCAATGCTCTTACAATGAAATTCAAACTTTTCCCTACAAGGTTCACCTGACCTCACACCTACCCACCTTTGTGACCTCGACTGCTATCTTTCTCTCCAGCGCACACTGCACTCTAGCCACCATGGCCTTCTTTCTGTTCTTTGAACATATGAAGCTCATCTTACCTTTCCAGAGGCTAGTCCCTCAGCCTGTAACAGCAGATCTTTTTATGGCTGACTCCTTTTCACCAGGGAGAAAATGCTCTCTCCTCAATGAAGCTATACTAATCTTAATTAGTTCCTTAATTAGTATCTCCTAAGGAGTCTTTCTCTATTGCATTATCCTGTTTTGTTTTTTCATATTTATAGTCACCAAGATGGCTTTTGGTAGGCACTCAATAAATGTAGAATTAATGAATAAGCCATACACAACTTTTCTTCAATTGGAGTATTGTAAATTCATCAGACAGGCTTAAAATACCCTACTGCAGACAATCAAGTCTCAAACTCATCTGGAATTTACCTTCAATTCAAAAGTTGTTCAGAAATCTGCTGGACTGACTTGTACCAGCTCCAAAGCTGATGAAGAGGGGTGGAGAGAAACGGTCCCAGAGAAAATTGCACTTACTATCTTCTACAGCTTCATAATTCACACCTACATGCACTGTTTGGCTTGGAGCCTCTCAGAGCAGCTGAGACTTGTGCCTGATAAAGGCCCAGACTGTGTTTCTTCAAGAACCTGAGCAGACTTCCCACCCAAGCAGGCAGAGTCACCATTAGCAGGGTGGCCCCAAGAAGACTTGAGGGCAAGGGATACTTATCCAGAGATGGAGTAAATATTTCTGAGTCTCCAGGTCTGTACAGCCATCTTGTAGATATAGACATGAATCCATATTGGTTGGATTCATCCTGTCAATCACCACGCCCCTTGTGGCAACCAAGCAAAGGCTTTCAAAGTGTGTGGAAAACTCAAAGGGACTTGGGGGGACAGTCATAGTTCTAGGCAATGCCACAAACTCACCCACAGGGCTTTTCACATCATAGAAGAACCAGACCTTAATAAAAAAAGATTTTTTGTTACTGATATATACCAAACAGTATATAAATATGTCAAAAATCATGAAAATAATTTCATTTTATTTAAAAAAAAACCTAGGAGAAAACATAGCTGGTTTTACCATCCAAATCCTCCATATTAGACAAATGAGAAAAAATGAGACCCAGAAAGTTTCAATGACTTGCTCAGAATCCTCCAGAGATTCAGAATGCTTTTGAATACATAACACCTCATCTTTTGCACACTTTTAAAGATGAAGAAAAGTGAACTGATGGTGAAAGATGATTTTTTTTACTTTGCCCTTGCTCAGGAGTTTCAGCAAAATTAACCTTACGACGATGTTTTCTATGAGGCTATCAGAGTGAAATTGAATTGAACAAGGTCAGTTTCCTTGGGGGAAGAAAAAACCTCCTTTTCTCATCTAACATTTTGTTGCACTTTGTTTTTACTTTCCTCTTGCTATATGTAGTTTTTTGAAGTAGAATGGCTTCATACTAGATTTATCTTGGAAAGATTTTCCAAGAAATTAGAGTTCCAAATTTTCCAGATATTGTGAAACAAACCCCATATTTGCCTTTTTTTTTTGACAAAACTTGGCACCCTGCCTCAAAAACTGACATTACTCAGCATGTGCCCTCGTGGCATAATTCCCGAATCCTTTATAATCTTACAAAAGCACTTTCTTTCTGAAGAAATGTCCAGTTTCAGATAAGATACTTCCATAATCTGAAGCAGCTATTTTTCCTTGTCAGTTAGGAAGGAAATTGAAGGCTAACTCATGGAAGAGACTACCACACCTATTAATAGGTTCATTTAAAAATAGTCCCTGGTAACCAAAATGAACACATTAATTTAATACACTTCTAATTACTTCTCTTTTTTATATACAATAACTTGACAGTCATTTCAATGGAACACAAATAATAGACAACCTCTGATTGTCTCTATTATTGTCTGATTAAATAAACTTTAAACTTTGTCATAAAGTGCAAAAATGCCAGATCAGATTATTTACTGATTAAACAAAATATCCACTTGTGAAAAAAAGTCAAATGTATAACAAAGACAGTAAAATTATCTGAAATTCAGCTACCACCCAGAAAGAAAATTATCATTAATATTTTGGTAACCACTGTGTCATATGTATTTCTATGCATGTACACATAACATAGGATTTTGTGCAAATTGTATATAAATTGGTTTGTCGACAAATCCTTGCTGATCCTACAGTCTTTTAATGGAGGCATCTATCGCTCCTTCACCTGTGGCTCCTGAGCCAATAGAATAGCCTAGAAGCCTATATGTCCTTCCATAACTCCCTCTATGTTCACACAATCTTATGCCAATAGCTATAATTTATTAAGCGCTTATAATATTTTCTAGCATCTTTCCTCCACCTTTTTTTTCCCTAGACGTCTCAGCTTATTCTTTTGTTTGCTGGTTGGCTGAAGTATAGTTGACACACAATGTTAGATTGTACAACGTAGTGATTCCACAAGTCTATGTTTAAACCTAAATCTAAGTTGTGCTATGCTCGCCACAAGCGTAGCTACCATCTGTCACCATACAACGCTATTACAATACTGTTGACTATATTACCTATGCTCCCCTCTATTTTTTAAAGACGTGTTACTTTCTTTATATAAATATTTTATTTATTTGAAAAAGAGTGAGAGAAAGAGAATGAGCTGAGGAAAAGCAGACTCCCAGCTAAGTAGGGAACCCTGATGTGTGACTCCATCCCAGAACCTGGGGATCACGACTTGAGTTGAAGGCAAAAGTTTAAGCGATGCCACCAAGGCACCCCAAGACATGTTATTTTTGAGGCCTCCTCTCACCACCTATTTTGCTTTCTATCTCATTCGCCTAGAACCTGAAAGCCCTGCTTCCTCACATGATGAGTTATCCACATTGGATGTTGCAGAAGTTCCTCAGGGTGCTCTGCTCTTCCCTGCTCCCTTTTGACTTGTAGCATAAGGCCTCATACAAAACGCAAAATAATAATACAAATTACAAAAATGGATGACATTGGCAAATAGATAAAGGTCACAATATGACTAAACAAATAGGGACATTCTGGTTATTTTTACAACAATAAAAAAAAAATGCTGGCCATTGGGATTAACCATGCTAAAGTTTTGATTAGGCCATGTGTTTAATGACCATAATTCCAGCATTTTTGCAGTGTGAAACATTTTAAAACATTAACATAACGCAAACATTACATAAAAGTATAGTTAGTATTCAATTTTCTAATGGTTTAAAAAGATTGAGCATTTTTTTAAAATATTTATTTATTTGACAGATAGAGATCATAAGCAGGCAGAGAGGCAGGCAGAGAGAGAAGAGGAAGCAGGCTCCCCGCTGAGCAGAGAGCCCGATGCGGGGCTCGATCCCAGGACCCTGAGATCATGACCTGAGCCGAAGGCAGAGGCTTTAACCCACTGAGCCACCCAGGTGCCCCAAGATTAAGCATTTTTATTCTTTAGCTAAAAGAACTAAAAGAGGAAATTATTAAACACAAAAATACAAATAAGCTTCATGGTGAATATTGCATTAATGTTAAACTAAATATAAATGAAGACATAATTCACTCATTAAACTTTTATTTATTTAACATATCCATATCCCAGATACTGTGGGATATTGTAGGAGAACAAGGGTGAAAGATAGAGCTCCTGCCTTCAATAAGTTTATGGTTGAGTGCTGCACTGGCCAACAGAAAGATAATGCAATCGTGTGTATAATTTTTTAAAAAGTAAACAGGGGGAATAAATTTTAATAATATACTTTATTTAACCCACTATACCCAAAACATCATTTCAACATGCAAACTACATTTTAAAATTACTGGGGTGCCTGGGTGGCTCAGTGGGTTAAAGCCACTGCCTTCAGCTCGGGTCATGATCCCAGGGTCGTGTGATCGAGCCCCACATCAGGCTCTCTGCTCTGCGGACAGCCTGCTTCCTCCTCTCTCTCTCTGCCTACTTGTGATCTCTGTCTGTCAAATAAATAAATAAATAAAATCTTTTTATAAATAAATAAATAAAATTACTAATAGGATATTTAACATACTTTTTTAATACTAAGTCTTCAAAATCCAATATGTGTTTCATACATATGGTACATCTCTAACTGGACAGCTATATTTCAAGGGTTCAATAGCCACTCATGGTTGGTGGCTGTTGTTTTGGAAGTACATACCCAGAGCATTTGTCAGAATGGGCTAGGTTATGATGTGTACAAACAACCCCAAAATCTTAGCTATTTAAAGCATTAAAAATACATTTCCTACTCAAGCTACATGTCTTCTGCAGGTCAGCAGGGTTTCTCATCTTAGAAGTTATTCAGGACTCAGATTTCATCCCACGACACAATCACAGTTATGAGGAAGGAAAAGTAGAATTGAACACTGGTTATTAAATCCTTTCTCCTGAGAGTGACATGCATCACTTCTATGCCAAAGCGAGTCATGCAGCCAAAGGTGGTGGGAAGTATGATCCTATCGCTTGCCCAGAAAGCTGAGAACTGGAATATTTGCTGTCCAACACCACTGATTACCACATCTATTAAGTGAACATCATGAGTCAAACTATGTGAAAAGAAAACAGGGCGATAAGGTAGATAGCTAGAGCTAAGTTACAACGAGGGGTAGAATGTGATGAGAGCAGCAAGAGATAGATAAAATGCTGAGGGAATTCAGGGGAAGGCAAACTTACTTCCGGCACCAATGGAGAAGCAACTATAAATAGTTACTGCTTGCCTAGAACTATCTGACACATCTGGAAGACAGTTCCATCTAATTAACTCGAGGCTAGCCTTGAGAAACCAGATATCTCATTTCTATTATAGAGCACAAATTGCCACTGCACACATCCTATAAAAATGCAGAGTACAATATATACTAAACTCACACATACACTTTGAGGGTAATTTTGTATAAATTGTCTTTTTAAACCACTCACTCTGAGATAATAAAACAGCCATCTCTGAGCCAGTCATCAGATCACCCAGACCATTTCAGTATCTCAGAAAAGGGGCAAGGAAGGAAGGAACCTACAGTTACTAACATGGACTGTTCTGGAAACCTACAACAGAACAAGAAATGCAATGAAAAAACATAGTATCAAAAAGACAATTTCAATTTCCTAAGCAAAATCCTATGACATTATTGAGACACTGGTTGGTTGAGAGACCTCCTTTGCTCTTATAGGCTCCCACAGCCATTTGGAAAGGAGCTAGTTGTATCTAGGAATATTTTATATATTACAGAATTGTGAGATTAATGGATTTTAAAGTATCAAGGAATGTAGAACTTGTGGATACCACTTTCCCAAGAATACCTCATGAAAGACCTGTCCTCGTGTCTGCATAGGTGGGTGGTTGAGTATCATAAACCTCAGAAAGAGATAAGGATACCTTGTAGAATACCAACTGTTTGTCATATGTGTATAAGGCATATCCCATTCTATCAATCACTAAAGGGAGCATATCAGATATGCAAAACAACCTACAGAATTTCTCATGAAACACAGCCTTATTCCCACATCCTCACTGAGAAACCAAATGGCAGACAATTCTCTATTATACCAGGAAAAAGCAGAGTCACCAATGTATAATTCAGAAAAAAAATCAATTTGCAGAATAGCCACTAATCTACAGTGCTACAAAAACTGTACCTCATTCTGTCAATCACTGAAGGTAAATGTACATTAGATATTCATAATAACACACAGAATTTTTCATGAGAAGAAACCTTATTCCCAAATTCTTTTCACAGAAAAAGCAAATATTAGACAATTATTTACCATATCCTGAAAGCTTTATATAAATATCAATATTATTATTCTTTAAAATGAAGGATATACTAGAATTATTAATATACTTAACATAATTGTCAATAAGTTTATTAGAATCTACAGAATATCACCATAAAATGGCTATAACACCTCTGATAACCTCCTGTAATTCAAACATAGTCACACATGAAACTATTAAGAACATCAGAATTATAGGACCAAAGCCAAATACTCTTCCAGTCTTCCACTGACTTTGACAGGGCATTAAGGGACACTGATCAGTTGATACTTCATAGGTCACAGAGGGTATAAGATATAGTTTTGGGCTCTACCTAAGCAGAGAGAAAAGGTACATACATGAAAAGATAACAGGTTAAAAGAAGAGAAATCACTTTAAGTTGAGGTGGTCAAAGGACTTATAGGAAGCAAAAGGTGAGCTGACTCAAAAGGATTTCAACTGCCAAGAAGAAAATAGAAGAGCATTCTGGGAATAAATAAAAATTCAAAAAATGCAAGATTGTGGAGAAACAATTGGATATCCATATGCAAAAGAATGTCATTGGACCTCTAATTCACACCATACACAAAAATTAGTGGGGTGCCTAGGTGGTTCAGGTAGTTAAGCATCTAACTCTTAATTTTGACTCAGGTCATGATCTCAGGGTTGTGAGATCAAGCCCTGTGTCGGGCTCTGTACTGAGTGTGGAGCCTGCTTAGGATTCTCCCTCTGCCCTTCCCCACTCTTTGTCTGTCCTCCCTCCCTCTCAAAAAAATTATTTAAAAATAGATAAAAAACATAACTATAAGAGATAAAACTATAAAGTTCTTAGAAGAAAATGGAGGCATAAATCTTCATGACCCTGGATTAGGCAATGGCTTTTTAATTATGCTAATAGAGGAACATGCAAAAAAGAAAAAGACAAAATAGACATATTGGATTTCATTAAAAATTAAAAACTTGCATGTTTTACCATTAAGAAGTTGAAATGACAACCCACAGAAGAAGAGAAAATATTGAAGTTCACATAACTGATTAGGGACTTGTATCTAGAATAGATAAGCAACTCTTATAACTCAATAATATAAACACAAATATAAACACAAATCCATTTTGAGCATAGACAAAGGCTATGAATAAGTATTTCTGCAAAGAAGATATGCAAATGATCAATAAACTGATGGAAAGATGCTTAACATCATTAGTCACCAGGGAAATACAAATCAAAACCACCATGTAATACCATTTCATACCCATTAGCATGGATATAATAAAAAAAAAAAAAGACAGATAACAACAAGGCGAGATAATAATAGTGGCAAGAGTGTGGAGGAATTAGAATCCTCAGGAACTGCTGATGGGAATGTAAAGTGTTGTAGCTGCTATGGAAAACAGTCTAGTACTTCCTCAAAAGGTTAACCACAGAGTTCCCATATGACCCAGGATTTCCACTCCTAGATATATACCAAAGAGAAATAAAAACATGTATTCACACAAAAACCTGAACATGGATATTCATAGCAGCATATTCATAATACCCAATAAGTAGAAACAAGCTATATGGTCATCGACCGATGAAGGGATAAAAAATGTTATATTCATACAATGAAATATCATTTAGCAATAAAAAGAAGTATTGACACATGGCTACGACACGGATGAACTCTGAAAACATCATGGTAAGTGAAAGAAGCCAGTCCCAAAGGACCCCGGATGGTGCGTTTGCATTTATCTGAAATGACTAGAACGGGCAAATCTATAGAGACTGATAGTAGATTAGTAGCTTAGAGAAGGGAATGACTGTTAATGAGCATGGGGTTTTTGGGGGAGGAGATAATGAGAATATTCCAAAATTGTGCTGACAGTTGCACAACTGTATAAATATACTAAAAAAACACTGAGCTATACACTTTAAATAGGTGAATTGCATGGTTATGTGAATTATATGTGAATGAACCTTTTTTTTTTTTAACGCAAGGTGTGTTTGTAGGGAACCATAAACAGGCCATCTGACCAGATACGATAACTGATAGTAAAGGAATGAAAACGAAAACTAGAAAACTAAGTTGCTGCTATGATACCCTGAAAGCCCTTCAATGCAAAGAAAAGGAGTTTGAACTGTATCCTACCTTCCCAATTGATTACCTTAGGATAACAGACATAAAGAATCCAAAACCTAGTAAGTACCCCCAAAATGACAGCTGTTCTCATTATTATCATTACTAAGCAGTCTCTGACAATTCTATGTTATGTATTCACCTTGCTTGGACCTCTAGGTTAGCCTCTTGGGGCCTCCATAGTCTGAATTTTATGTGACCACCTGGGCTTAGCTCTCCCAAGGCCAGAAGTCCATCCAACTGAATTCAATTTCCTTGTGAAAATTAAAGATAACAGAAAACAGTTTGATTTTTGAAACCCGAAAAAGCAGAAAATAATTTCAGAGCCTTGAAATTCTAGAGCACAATGTAATGCACAAAAGCAATATCCACGTAGGTAAATTAGACTTGTAAGTTATCTTGATGTAATAGAATACCACTGGAATAATAAGTGAAAGACAAATTAAGCTCAATAATGGCTACATTCACTAGAAATTACTTAGCCAGACACACATCACCAGTGGGAAACTGTTAGAGAATATTAGTGTGTGAAAGAGAGTGAGCCTTACAAGAACAAGGGAAAAACTGAAAGTCACCCAAGGTGACTATAATTTTTCCAGCTCTGATGGATCAGCCCTTTGAGCTACATGAAGAAGCATATAATTTTTCCCACCCTTCTCTCTATTGAACAAAATAATTCAAAGTACACATGCATTACAAAGTTCAGCATTTAAAGAGCACTGACATTATATTAATATTAAAAATAAGCCAAGAGAGAAGACATAATTTTTCCTCTGGGTTTACCTTTTCATTTAGGATCATGAGGGAGAGATAACTTTTCTGACACTTTTTAACTGTCAAGTAGATAATGAATATGTATGCAAATCATCAGAGTCACTAAAGAAACCCCCAAATTAATTAACAAAGGAAATGGAAAACAGTGTTCTCCATTGAGCAGACTATTTCAGTTCTAACTACTCAGCTTAGAATTCATTCCTTGTCAGTACTTATCTAATGATACCCAAGTTACTTCTTTTTTTTTTTTTTTTATGTGTTCACTTACTTTACTAACACATTTACCATGTTATCACCATGGAATGTAAATTCAGGTTAGACAAGAAAACTTCACAACTCTAATAAAGCATTCTGGAGTATACCAAAGTTGGAGTATAATGTCTGACCAAATCTCCTCGCTTATAAATCATTAATCACTTCAACTATAGGTAATTTGTTAACGTTTATGATTCTTACAGAGAAAATAAACAAGCTTCATACATTTAAAAAGTGTTTTTCACTTACCTTTGCATTAGTACTTAGAATACACATTTCTACTTCAAGATGACATTTAAAAATTATTCTAATACAACAGCAGCATGAATATAACTCTGCAATTACAGGAAAAGCTTAATTGGGATCCAGAGTTAAGTTATTCTCATGTTTACAAGTATGATTCTGAAATAAACACTACTTCCAAGCAGCTATTATCAGTTTTTTAGGTTTGGTTTAAATACACATATTTTCAGCTGTGGGAAAACTTATAACATATTAATAATATTAATTATATATAAATATATAAATATTTCTACTTATATTAATTTATATAAAATTTATGTGAATATATATTATCTATAAATAAAATTCATATAAATATATAATTAATATAATATATTAATAATATTCCATGCACTGTTCTGAAAGGGTCAAGAGCCGACCAGCCCTAAAAACTGGAATACTCAATCAGTCTGCAAAGCAGGCAGGAAAAAAGTTAAACAGGATTCCTACATAACATCAAAAGCAACTGGGAGTACTTCATGATTGGTAAATTGTCCTCTTTATAATTAATTTTATCAGAAGAGCTTAGGAAGGAGCATATATTATCACTATCAAATACATTTGAAAGTGACATGTTTCTTTTGTGCTAATCTGACTCCCCTGACCTAACTAAATAACTGGTCACTAGTAACTTTGTTACCAAACTAATCAAGCCTGCAAAAGGAAGCCAATATTTAAATTACCATGCTATTGTCTGACCCATTCAGATGATTTATTTTCAATATAAACATATAAACTCAATATATGAGATACCTAACTAAAAAGCAAGCACCACCAACAAAACCAAGACAGATTCTCTTCTTCTAAGGTTTAGGCTTTGTCCAGAATTCCTTATACATGGAACAGCCCATAACAAGGGTCACTGCTCCCATGACAAAGCTTAAGGCTGCCACATGCATGTAGATTAGGTGAACAGACATTTTAGTATTCTCCCTTCTCTTCAATTTATATAATCCATATGCAATGATTGCTGCACACCCTGCTGTTCCACTGGGAACAAACAGTGCAAATCTCTAGCTTTTCAAATAAGTTTAGATCCCTGATATTCATTGGATGAAGAAAGAGAAACATCTGTGCCTGTTGACATAGTGACTGAAGAATCCTCCTTCCTAGAGTGCTGATAGCATCCAAGTTACTTTGAAACTCAGGACAGTTATCAATGAGTGAACAGAAAGTGAACAAAACCTCTAACATAAAGGGAGACTCTCCCACAGAGTAGAAAAGCAGGTTTTCCCACAGCAAGGACCAGTCCTCTCTGGGATTCTGCAATGTCAGAACCTGCTCAACTCTCTGCCCCTCTAGTTTCCAAGCAACCTCCTCTTCCAAGTTTGGTTCTGTCCCAAATGACACTACTCGAGGACCTAGCCTGGAATAAGAAATTAGTTGGCATTAGCACAGAATAACATGTGGCCCAGAAGAACTCTGAGTTGAAGAAAAAAACTAACTGGAGATTTGAAAAGCACCATGGATAACCCACCTGTGGTTAATCAAGTGGTTAAACACAGACTAACCATATGTCTATTGCTTCTCTTTAAATGCCTGGAAATGCCCGTGGTGACCTGAATTTCAGCAGTCTGCGCGTGGAGCCCCTCGGTGGTCTTTCCACTGGCACCCTACCTGTCAAGACATATACCGTCTTTTCTTTTGTGCTCATATATCTTTAAAAGAAGGAGGAAAAGAATGAACATAAAGGCATTATCTGCAAGCTATTATGAATCTTTAATAATTTATTTTTCTCTCATTTAAAAAGAAAAACTTGACTATATACTATGCCATATAAATTCCAAGCACAGTTCAATCACTTCTATTACTCAAATACAAATTATTCATGTTTCTAATGATAATAGAAAGGGTACTTTCAATAAATACAGTCTTCCTCCATTTATTTATTTTTCCAAAATACAATATAATTCTTGCTACTTTCCAACATTTACCTGAATTGAAAAGGCAGGAAGTATCCCAGCCTTCGAGCCAAGAGAAAGCACTGTTATCACCTATCCTTGTAGATCAGAAATAACCCCTTGAGATTTGAAGTTTCATTTCCAAACCACCTCTCATATAAAGCTTATTATCTGGCCGGAGGGAAAAAACTTCCATAGCCCTAGAACCTAAGCTTATTTTGTCTCTGAGCCAAACAAGACTACAGAATGGCATAATAAGCAATCTTCTAAGAGCTACAGTCAGTAATTTACTAAAATTACTCCAAAAGACAGCATAGGAAGCATAAAACTTTTGCTAAGTATAATATTTCTCTTTCTATGACTTAAGGAAAAGGGATTTAGAAATAAACTAGTAGGTGGATTTAAAAATAAGAAAACTACAAATCTATTCAAGATGAAAAGAAGCAACTGCCTAGAGTAAATGATGACCTTAATATGTTCAAAATTAATAGAAAAGAAAAGAAAAAGTAATAGCAAATTCTATGAATGGAAAATCTAGAGGCAAGTATATGCCTCCCAAGTGGAAAATCTAACATTAGACATTAAAACCTAGGCAATTTTTTTCTGGATGATCTTCTTACAAATTATCCACAGGAATCCAAATATCAGAGGAAAAAAAACCCTGGCACATGAAAGTCAATATTTGAATATATACTCTGGGATAAGGAACAGCAAGAACACTCTTGCTGAATGGAATACAGCAGCGATTTATAGCTAACACATTTAGGATTATTATAAACTATTATTGATTGGGATTAATAAAGATGGCCAAATGCAGAATTCCAAAATAAAATTTGGAAACATTCCAGAATCATTCTAAAATTGTGCATCCTACAGAGAAGCATGAATATATAATCGAATACTGTTTGCCAAGAAACTGACAAAGATTCTAACATTCCTGAATTACTTTTATGAAGGATGACTTCTAGAGAAACCATAATAGGGCTATACATCTGAAATACATTTTTTAACACAGAAAAGGAGGGCATGTTTGCAAACCATATGCCTGATGGAATTAATTTTCAAGGTTCTGAAGGCAATTTATACATGTTTTGTCAAAAAAAAAAAGAAAGAAAGAAAAAAAGTGGCCATAGGCATGCTTAAAGAAACAAAACAAAAAAGATGTGGCTGGGCCAGCCATAGTAAGTAGTCAGTAAAGTAAATTCTCTACTGTACTCTTTTTCCCTCAACTATTTTCAGACCTACAAGGCCCCTGGGTTTCATCTTTTCCCTAGTCCCCCATCAAAATGTATTTGCAATATGGATCTAATACCACCATTTTGTTCCTTAGGTTTCTTATTTTCAAAGGTCTCTGCTTTCTTTCCCATTATGGAATAAAAGACTTTGTCCTGGTTGAAGTAATTTCAGCATTCAGACAGCAACTGGGGAAGTTATAAGATTATTTTTGCCTTTGAAATCTTACTATTAAACAACTGCCCATCCTATTTTCCTACAGAGCCAGTCTTGCTTTGGAAAGATAACCCTCACATTTGAAACTGCTTCTTAAACTCTTGCAACTCCATATAAAAGTAGCAGGTTCTCTTTCTCTTTTTACATCAATGTGCCTCCATCTTTTTAATCTGGTTGACCCCATTCAGTGACTAAAGAACACACTTCACAATTTCTATCATCTCCTACCAGGAAGGTGTACGAGAATATGAAAGCATCCCTGTTGTTAATTCAAAAGAAGTTAGTGATCCGAGAAACCCGGAGAGGGTAACCCTGGGAGAGGTGATAAGCCATACTGCACACGTTGAAGAAATAGTGATGTCCCAGTATACGCTTTCATGTGTTTCAGAAATCTTACTTCTCCCTTTGTCATTTTTAAGCAGGGAGGCAGAGCTGCCACAAATGTTTAGTAGCCAGGAAGGCCATGGTCAAAAACTCAAATGCCTCAGCATTTTCTGTGAGCAGCTCACAGAAATAAAAGCCATGGACTGAGTGAGTGAGAATCGGGGAGTGAAATACAAAGAGGTAGCAAATTCCCCTAAAAGTGATATCTGTGACTCAGCCTACATTGTGGCCATGCAATGTTGTCAAATCTCTCTTTTTTTTTTAAGAAAACAGAAATATGGATTTTCTTGTAAAATTTGTTAGCAACTACCAGTAATTCAAATTTTAAAAAACACTGACTAAGACAACTCTGGGTGAGTCAAAGTAAAGCCATCAGCTGTCAGGGTATGTCCCATTTGTCACCCATTTGGAGCCTCTTTTATTTTTTTTTAAGATTTTATTTATTTATTAGTTAGAGAGAGAGAGCACAGGCAGACAGAGAGGCAGGCAGAGGCAGAGGGAGGAGCAGGCTCCCTGCCCAGCAAGGAGCCTGATTCGGGACTCGATCCCAGGATGCTGGGATCATGACCCGAGCCGAAGGCAGCCGCTTAACCAACTGAGCTACCCAGGCGTCCCTGGAGCCTCTTTTACATAGTTATGATCACCTGGTTCTATTTCCTGATAATTTTGCCAAAGAGATTTTACCTACAGAACCCAAGAAATTAAGTAATATGATGGTTAATTTTATGTGTCAACTTGGAGGGTGTTTGGGATGAGATTACCATTTAAATCCATGAATCTGGGGTAAAGCAGGTTGCCCTCTATAATATGGGTGGGACTTATGCAATCATCTGAGGGCTTGAAAAGAACAGAGTGGCCTCCCTGAGCTAGAAGACTCCAGAAGATTTCTAGTAGATTCTCCAGAAGATTGCTGTGGGACTTTGTACTATCAGCTCTCCTGGGTCCCAAGCCCACTGGCCCACACTACAGATTTTGGACTCACCAGCCTCCACAATCACATAAACCAATTCTTTATGATAAATCTTTTTCTACATATATATACACAAATCCTATTGCTTGTTTCTCAAAGAACACTGACTAACACAAATTATTTGGCCAAATCACATAGCTAATTTGGGGGCAGGTAGGGGAGAAGAATAGTTCTAACTCTGCCTAGAATATATTCCAGTATACAGTGCTAGACCAGTAATCCTGGTGGAGTGAGAGAGGACATTACAGATATGCCTATGTATGATTATCTATATACATTATAAAAACCTGAGAGAATATGTCTCAGAGTGTAATTGCAGCACTACAGAATCATGTAGATGCTTGTTTATATGCAGATTCCTAGGCCTAGCTCCAGATCTATTGAATCCAGGTCTCCAGGATGGGGCCAAGGAATCTGCATCTTGAAAGTTCCCTAAGATTATTCTAATGCACACTGAAATTTGAAAACAGTGAAGTAATTAAGAGGCAACACAGATTAGTGTTTAAAAGCATGGATTCTGGAGGCAAATTCCCTGGGTTTGAAGCCCAATCCCACCACTTATTAGCTATGTGAGTGACCTTGGGCCAGTGATAGAGATGATGTGAGGATTGAAAAAAGAAACGTTATAAACACTTACATGTAATTAGCATTTAATTAATGGTAGCAATTACTACTAAACTCTCTCATCACAGGTGTTTTGACACAATTTCAGTATCATGCTAATCAATATTTATAGTGATAAGCACAGTGGTACTTTAAGATCTTGAATTACTTTCTAAAGCAAAGATCAATGTGGTTAGATGCTGAGTGTTTCATTTTATGCAAAATCTTTGTAACTGGTGATTTCCTTGTAACTGGTGATTCTTTGTAACTTTGGTGATTTGTGTGTAATATTTATAATAACTCTCTAAAGATTAAAACATTTGATTAGCCTCAATACCACATTTGACTATAACACATAACAGAGAATCTGTTGTATATGTGCACCATGTAGTGTGAAGACAAATACTTTAAGTAGTATGGTCTTTCTGCAATCTACTGATCTCTTCTCTATTTCTGTAAGGGTTGATGTTTATTTTATTTACGTTTTAGGTCTCCAGTTCTTAGCTCAGACAGCCTCCACTATACTTATTCAAAATAAATTATTTCTTGAATTAAATTTTAACACTAACATAATGGCTTTGATCCACTATTCTTCCACTAACAAACTGGCATACTATCTAAAGAAAAATATACATACAGTAGTTTAAAAAGCATGCTAGAAATAATATGGACTCATGGAATATTTAAGTGATCCCCATGCCCCCCTCAAAGTCCAATTTACTTGTATTTTAATCTTTTATCCCACCAAACTCTTAACCAGAGAGCAGTCATAGCTAATAAACTGAACCTACCCAAATACAGGAGCTAGTACACATGTAAAGGGAAGCCATATGAGAGAAAATTGAGAGAAGCCAGAAATATGGAAGTCTTTTTAATCATTGAGAACTGTATACAAACTTGGATCTCTTTGTGTATGAATTTGAGAAGGTCAAAAATTGTCTTCTAACAGAGTGGATCTGCTTTAGGACAGCTTAAAATATGGGAAATATATTGCAGAACCTATGTGGCACAATTAAGGAATTAATTGAAGGTGAAAAATAAAAATAAGAGAAGTCAATAATTACGACAGGCAGGATTTGACTTAGAAGAGAGGGAATGTGCCCAAGAAAATTAAGGACATGGGCAAAATAAGGCTTTGGGTATAAAAACTGTTATTCTTCCATTTAGCACTTAAATCAGGAGGAAGAGCTCTCCAGAAGGGAGTCTCCTGGTTGAACAGAGGCAGAGAGACCAAGAGTGAAGTAGCTGTTCCCTACAGAGGAGATGATCTGAGAATAGGAGAACATCAGTAATCTGAGGACTAGATTCAGGACTAGAATAGCAGTGGTTACAATTTATCAGCCTAAGGGCAGACTAGCATATCTGCATGTACCCGGTATCACACAAAACTTCATGTTAGTGAGAGATTTCTAAATCAAAGAAAGAAGCAAGAAGAAAGAAGCAGCAGGGGGAGGGGTTTTACCAGACCCTTCATCCACTGGCCCATCCAACTAACAGTGGCCAAAGCCAATCCCATGCAAGGTACTGTTCAAGGTAAAAACAAAATGAAACCAAAATAAAACAAAAGACATGGTCTATGCCCCCACAAATTAGGATCTAGTCAAGGGACAGAACATAAAGAATATGTATATACAAAACAACAGTAACACAAAGGAATAATCATAATGTTTGAGTTTCAGTATTCTAGCAGAGTTAAAGGAAAGAAAGATTACTTTAATGGAAGTGAATTAGAAAGAATGAATGAATTTAACGGTTTTTGAGAAGGCCTGGACAGTCAAGCTTGACTTGATTATAAAATGGAAGGAAGCCAATATATAAAGAAGCAACACAAGCAGAACAGAAGAACAACCAAGTAAAGCAAGTAGTTGAATCCACTAGGACACAGAGTACTGGCTGGAGAGTTATGTGGGACAAGGCTGGAATGCCACCAGACCATCAAGTACCTTCAGTGCTAAACTACATTGTTTGCATTTTATTTGCTAGACAATAGGAAGCCACTTAAGGCTTTAATCTGATTGTAGCTGGTTTGCTCTAACCGGTACAAGCTAGTATTTAGAAAAGGGTGAGAGCCAGAAGAAAAGCAAGGTGACTCCTACACTAATCCAAAAGAGTGATGATAAATGCCTAAATTAAGGAAATGGGTGTAGGCACGAGAAGGAAAAGACTAACGGAAGTGGTACCTGTTCCTAAAATGTAGAATGTTCTGATATTAATTAGCAGATACACCTAGAAAATGAACATTATATATATATATATATATATATATATATATATATGAAAATGATATGGGGGAAAATACATATATTTTTTCCCATAGGAATTAGAAACTGATCCCATTTTTAGTATAGTAATTCTTGACATACCATTCCAAAATCCTTAAGAAATTTCTCAAATGTAGCAAGATGGTGGAGGAGTAGGAGACTGAAATATCATCAGGTCCCAGGAGTTCAGCTAGATAGTTATCAAACCATTCTGAACACCTACAAACTCAACAGGAGATAGAAGAGAAGAGCAGCAATTCTAGGAACAGAAAATTGGCCACTTTCCAGAAGGTAGGACATGGAGAGCAAAAGGAATTCTTCTTCAGAATCTGAAGCAACAGGAAGATAGACCACAGGGGGAGGGGCCAGCTCCTGGCAAGTAGTAGAGCAGCAGAGCACAAAATCAGAACTTTTAGAAGCTGCTCCACTGATGGATATCGCTCTAGAGGCTAAGCAGGGGGTAGAGCCCTCCCCGGGACAGTATGGTCTCAGGACCCACGGGGCCACAAAAAGACCAGGGGTGCCTCAGTGTGCCAAAGTTCCCAGGTATGAAAGCGGGGAAGCTGGCCTCAGAGACAAAGCTGAGAAGTGGGCTCTCAGCTCAGGGTTACTTTAAACTACGATCCCTTTTTGAGTAGAGGCCCAACAAGCAGCAGATCCTCTGAGAGGAGCGGCGTGGTAGTGTGTGGCAGGAATCTGCTGGGCTTGGAGGCTCCAAGTGGGGCTGTGTACCAAAGACAGAGACACTTGGTCACAGGCCGGGTGAGGTCTGGGTTGCAGCCAGAGACCAGGGATACAGGAGGGATTGACTGCTTTTCTTTGAGGGTGCACCGAGGAGTGGGGCCCCAAGCTCTCAGCTCCTACAGGCTGGAGATTGGGAAGCCAACATTTTCATTCCCATCCTCCAAACCTCTATGGAAAGCATTCAGGCAACAAAAGCTCCCAAGAGTGAACCCAAGCAAATTACTTAGCCTGGCCCCTAGCAAGGGCAGTGCAATTCTGCATTGGGCAAAAATATTTGAGAATCACTGCAACAGTTCCCTTGCCCAGAAGATCAACAAGAATATACAGCCAAGATCAAGTTTACTAATCAATGAAAACTGCAGAACTCCAGAGCTAGGGAAAGCGACACATAGAATTAATGGCTTTTTATTCCCCATGATCCTTTAGTCTTTCAAAGTTAAATTGTTTTAATTTTATTTTTTTCTTATTCTATTTTTTTAAATTCTTCCCCTTTCCTATTTTAACATTTTTAACTATTTTATCTTATCAATACCTTTTTAAAAATCTTTTTAAATTTTCATTGTTACAATCATATTTTATCCCTTCATTGTATTTAACCTTATTTCTTATGTACATAGAGGTTTTCTTTTCTTTAAAATTTTGGGATACAATTTTTCTAATAGATCAAAATATACCCTAAATCTAGCACATAGCTTTGTTCTAGTCTCAAGCCTGGTCATATTCTTTCCTCTTTTTTTTTTCTTTTTTCAAACAACTTCTTATCAATTCCTTTTTTAGAATTTTTTTTGCTTTTCATCTTTACACTCATATTCCATCCCTTCATCATGTTTACCCTTATTTTTGTATATATACATGTTTTTCTTTCTTTAAAATTTTGGGAGATAGTTTCTTCTAACAGACCAAAATATACCCAAAATCAAATATGTGGCTCTGTTCTCTTCACCAGTCTAATATATATATATTTTTTTTTCTATTTTTTCCCATTTCTCCTCCCCCCCAAGTTTCAGATCTCTTCTGATTTGGAAAGTGTATATTTTCTGGGGTTGTTGATACTCTTTTAGTATTTTGTTCTCTCATTCATCTATTCTTACCTGGATAAAAATACAAGGTAGAAAAACTCACCACAAAAAAAAAAAAGAACAAAAAGGCAGTACCAATGGCTAGGGACCTAATCAATACAGACATTAGTAATATGTCAGAACTAGAGTACAGGATGATGATTATCAAGGAGCTAGCTGAGCTCGTAAAAAGCATGGGAGATATTAGAGAATCCCTTTCTGGAGAAATAAAAGAACTAAAATCTAACCAAGTTGAAATAAAAAAAAAAAAACTATTAATGAGATACAATAAAAAACAGAGGTTCTTACTGCTAGGATAAATGAGGCAGAAGAGAGAATTAGTGATATAGAAGACCAAATGATGGAGAATAAAGAAGCTGATCAAAAGAGAGACAAACAACTACTGGACCATGAGGGGGGAATTCAAGAGAAGAGTGATACCATAAGATGAAACAATATTAGAATACTTGGGATCCCAGAAGAAAAAGAAAGGGGGAGGCAGAAGGTAGCTTGGAGCAAATTATAACAGAGAATTTCCCTAATTTGGCAAAGGGAACAAGTATCAAAATCCAGAAGGCACAGAGAACCCCTCTCAAAATCAATAAAAAGAGGTCTAAACCCCATCATCTAATAGTAAAACTTATAAGTCTCAGTGACAAAGAGAAAATCCTGAAAGCAGCTTGGGACAAGAGATGTATAACATACAACAGTAGAAATATTATATTGGCAACAGACCTATCCAAAGAGACCTGAAAGGCCAGAAAGGACTGGCATAATATATTCAGGGCACTAAACGAGGAAAATATGCAGCCAAGAGTACTATATCCAGCTAGGCTGTTATTGAAAATAGAAGGAGAGATAAAAAGCTTCCAGGACAAACAAAAACTAACAGAATATGCAAACACCAAACCAGCGCTACAGGAAATACTGAAAGGGGTCCTCTAAGCAAAGAGAGAGCCTAAAATATTAGACCAGAAAGGAACAGACAATATAAAGCAACAGTCACCTTATAGGCAACACAGTGGCACTAAATTCTTATCTTTCGATTGTTACCCTGAGGGGTGCCGGGTGACTTAGTGGGTTAAGCCTCTGCCTTTGGCTCAGGTCATAATCTCAAGATCCTGGGATGGAGCCCCGCATTGCACTCTCTGCTCAGCAGGCAGTCTCCTTCCCCCTCTCTCTGCCTACTTGTGATCCCTCTCTCTCTGTCAAGTGAAGAAATAAAATCTTTTTAAAAAAAAATAGTTACCCTGAATGTAAATGGGCTAAATGCCCCAATCAAAAGACACAGGATATCAGAATGGATTTAAAAAAACACAAGACCCATCCATATGCAGTCTACAAGAAACTTATTTTAGACCCAAAGACATCTCCAGATTTAAAGTGAAGGGGTGCAAAACAATTTACCATGCTAATGGACATCAAAAGAAAGCTGGAGTGGAAATCCTTATATCAGACAAACTAGATTTTAAGCCAAAGACTATATATAATAAGAGATGAGGAAGGACACTATATCATACTTAAAGGGTCTGTGCAACAAGAAGAACTAACAGTTTTAAATATCTATGCCCCTAACATGGGAGCAGCCAATTATATAAACCAGTTAATAACAGAATCAAAGAAACACATCAAAAATAATACAATAATAGTAGGGGACTTTAACAGCCCCCTCACTGAAATGGACAGATCATCTAAGCAAAAGATCAAGGAAATAAAGGCTTTATTTTTTTAATATTTTATTCATTCATTTGACACAAAGAGATTGAAAGTAGGCAGAGAGAGGCAGGCAGAGAGAGGGGGGGGAAGCAGGCTCCCCGCTGAGCAGAGAGCCCTATGTGGGGCTCGATCCCAGGACCCTGGGACCATGACCTGAGCCGAAGGCAGGGGCTTTAACCCACTGAGCCACCCAGGCGCCCCGAAATAAAGGCTTTAAATGACACACTGGACCAGCTGGACATCACAGATCTATTCAGAACATTCCATCCCAAAGCAACAGAATACACATTCTTCTCTAGTGTACATAGAACTTTCTCCAGAATAGATCACATCCTGGATCACCAATCAGGTCTCAACCAGTACCAAAAGATTGGGATCATTCCCTGCATATTTTCAGACCACAATGCTTTGAAACTAGAATTCAACCACAAAAGTTGGAAAAAACTCAAATACTTGGAGACTCAAGAGCATCCTACTAAAAAATGAGTGGGTCAAGCAGGAAATTAAAGAGGAATTTTTTAAAAATTCATGAAAATGAAAGCACAACAGTTCAAAATCTTTGGGACATAGCAAAGGCAGTACTGAGAGAAAAGTATATAGCAATACAAGCCCCTTTCTCAAGAAACAAGAAAGGTCTCAAATACACAACCTAGCCCTACCCCTAAAGGAGCTGGAGAAAGAACAGCAAAGAAAACCTAAACCCAGCAGAAGAGCAATCATAAAGACCAGAGCAGAAATCAATGAAATAGAAACCAAAAGAACATTAGAACAAATCAATGAAACTAAGAGCTGGTTCTTTGAAAGAATTAATAAGATTGATAAACCCCTGGCCAGACTCAGCCAAAAGAATAGAGACAGGACCCAAATTAATAAAATCATGAGTGAAAGAGAAGAGATCACAACCAATACCAAAGAAATGCAAACAATTACAAGAACAAATTGTGAGCAACTATACACCAGCAAATTTGACAATCTGGAAGTAATGGATGCATTCCTAGAGACATATATACTATCAAAACTGAATCAGGAAGAAATAGAAAACCTAAACAGACCCATAACCAGTAAGGAGATTGAAGTAGTCATCAAAAATCTCCCAACAAACAAGAGCCCAGGGCCAGATGCCTTCCCAGGGGAATTCTACCAAACATTTAAAGAATTAATACCTATTCTCCTGAAACTGTTCCAAAAATAGAAATGGAAGGAAAACTTCCAAACTCATTTTATGAGGCCAGCATTACCTTGATCCCTAAACCAGACAAAGACCCCATCAAAAAGGAGAACTACAGACCAATATCCTTGATGAACATGGGTGCAAAAATCCTCACCAAAATACTAGCCAATAGGATCCAACAGTACATTAAAAGGATGATTCACCAAGACCAAGTGGGATTTATTCCTGGGCTGCAAGGTTGGTTCAACACCCACAAATCAATCAATGTGATACAATACATTAATAAAAGAAAGAACAAGAACTATATGATACTCTCAATAGATGCTGAAAAAGCATTTGACAAAGTACAGCATCCTTTCTTGATCAAAACTCTTCATGGTGTAGGAATAGCGAGTACATATCTCAATATCATCAAAGCCATCTATGAAAAACCCACAACAAATATTATTTTCATTGGGGAAAAACTGAAAGCTTCTCCCCAAAGATCTCAAACATGGCAGGGCTGTCCACTCTCATCACTGCTATTCAACATAGTACTAGAAGTCCTAGCCTCAGCAATCAGACAACAAATAGAAATAAAAGGCATCTGAATCAGTAAAGAAGAAGTCAAACTCTCACTCTTTGCAGATGATAGGATACTTTATGTGGAAAACCCGGAAGACTCCACTCCAAAACTGCTAGAACTCATACAGGAATTCAGTAAAGTGGCAGGATATAAAATCAATGCACAGAAATCAGTTGAATTTCTATACACCAACAGCAAGACAGAAGAAAGAGAAATTAAGAAGTCGATCCCATTTACAATTGCACCCAAAACCATAAGATACTGAGGAATAAACCTAACCAAAGAGGCAAAGAATCTGTACTCAGAAAGCTATAAAGTACTCATGAAAGAAATTGAGGAACACACAGACATGGAAAAACGTTCCATGCTCGTGGATTGGAAGAACAAATATTGTGAAAATGTCTACACTACCTAAAGCAATCTACACATTTAATGCAATACCTATCAAAATACTACCAATTTTTTCCAAAGAAATGGAACAAATAATCCTAAAATTTATATGGAACCAGAAAAAAAAAAACCGAATAGCCAGAGGAATGTTGAAAAAGAAAGCCAAAGTTGGTGGCATCACAGTTTCAGACTTCAAGCTCTATTACAAAGCTGTCATCATGAATACAGTATGGTACTGGCACAAAAAGAGACACATAGATCAATGGAAGAGAATAGAGAAGCCAGAAATGGACCCTCAACTCTATGGTCAACTAATCTTTGACAAAGCGGGAAAGAATGTCCGATGGAAAAAAGACAGCCTCTTCAACAAGTGGTATTGGGCAAATTGGACAGCCACATGCAGAAGAATGAAACTGGACAATTTCCTTATACCACACACAAAAATAGACTCAAAATGGATCAACAACCTCAATGTGAGAAAGGAATTCATCAAAATCCTTGAGGAGAACACAGGCAGCAACCTCTCTGACCTCAGCCACAGCAACTTCTTCCTAGAAACATCACCAAAGGCAAGGGAAGCAAGGGCAAAAATGAACTATTGGGACTTCATCAAGATCAAAATCTTTTGCAAAGCACAGGAAACAATTAACAAAACAGAAAGGCGAATAAAAGAGTGGGAGAAGATATTTGCAAATGTCTTATCAGATAAAGGGCTAGTATCCAATTCTATAAAGAACTTATCAAACTTAAACACCCAAAGAACAAATAATCCAGTCAAGAAATGAGAAGACATGAACATCATTTCTCCAAAGAAGATATACAAAATGCCAAAGACACACAAAAAAGTGCTCCACATCACTTGGCATCAGGGAAATACAATCCAAAACCACAGTGAGATGCCACCTCACACCAGTCAGAACAGCTAACATTAACACGTCAGGAAATGACAGATACTAGCGACGATGTGGAGAGAGGGGAACCCTCCTACACTGTTGGTGGGAATGCAAGCTGGTGCAGCCACTCTGGAAAACAGTATGGAGGTTCCTCAAACAGTTGAAGATAGATCTACCAAATGACTCAGCAATTGCACTACTGGGTATTTACCCTAAAGATACAAACGTATTGATCTGAAGGGGCACATGAACCCAAATGTTTATAGCAGCAATGTCCACAACAGCCAACCTATCAGTTTCTAGCAGTATCTAGTACATGGTAGTTCTCTATAAATCATATGTATTATTATACTATGTGGAAATATGATTCATTCCCATAAAAGCAAGAATGTAGGATCCATATCAGAATACATACATGATATAAAATACTATTTACCAAAAGGGGATATGCTCTATGAGAGGCTCACCACTAGGAAGAATTTCAGCATTGATAAACCTAATGGCTTCTCCTACTGAAAATTGGGGGCTGTTTCCACAAAAAAAAGTCATTTCTCCCCCTCTCTTACTATCATACCTTAAGTCCACAAGTAGTTTGCTCCAGTAAATTAAAAGGTAAGTACTAATTGGAAAGGGAAACAAAATAAGTCATTATCAAAGAATTTCACTTCAGCAGAGAGCAGTTTATCACATTCTTTGTCTCATCAGCAAGAAAGTATGGACTTAGAGCTGGGGAAGTTTAAGATAGGACATAAACTTTCACTACTTGCCTATATTGCCAATAAACAACTCAAGGGTATACTCCAAGGTTGTCCTAACTCATGTTTCAGAAAGGATCTATTTACTCAGGCAGGAGACACAGGATAGGGTCCAATCAGTCCCAGTAAATTGATGATGAACACTCATCACACAGACAGAATGAGTTTGGACAACTGTCCTTACCAACCAAAAGAGACTGATTAGTCTTTGGGTCTCTTGACTGGTGATGTGGACCATAAAATATTTATCAGAAGATAATCAATCACTTAATCAATGGGACTCCTACCAACCCAAGTCCATGTTCCTCAGTCATGTCCAACAACCAATCAGTTCAGAGGGTTATAAACCTCAGAATTACTTTGATGCCAGACTGTCAGCCTTTAATAAAACAACTTTCCTGCATAAGGTGCCTGTGTGTTCAGGATTCTTTTTGGTAAGTGAAAAAAAACAAGCTTAGATCAGCTTAAGCAGAGTAAAAATATAGAGGAAGCACAGTAAAATACCTATGTTTTTAAGGGACTAACACTCAAACTGCAAGAAGTTGCTTCTTTCCACAGTCTGATCCTTTCATTGTAGATTGGTTTCCTTTTTTGGGCAGCAAACCAAGCTATCAGAAGCTCCCAGGATTCACACTTTATAAACTCCCTCAGCCCAAAGGAAATTTTTCCTAATTCATTTGAAAATTTCAGGTGAAGGACCAGCTTGAGTCAGATGTCCACTACTGATCAGTCCACTGTGACCCACAGTGGTGATAAGAGAAATGATAGAGTAGGAAAGAGTCATATAAAGAACAAGGCAGTGCCCACTGGAAGCTTGAGCCATTCCCAAAGGTAAGGAGGCACTGTTCCCAAAAGAAAGTCTGAGTATAGTGCTGGATAGACAACAAAGGCAATCCACTACAGGTATTTATATGCAATTCTTATATTAGTAATCAGCATGGTATAAAAACATATATAGTTTGTTCATTTTGTAACTAAACCCTCACCAAATTTAATCGCGGGCCATAAAATGTATAACCATTCAAGTCAGGTACCCAATTGCATCCTTCATCTTCTCAGGCCTCTATTTCCACAATTCCCACCTCTAGACTTGCTGAAACACAATGAACCTTCTGAGTAGCAAATTCTACAGGAAGAAATGCATTTACAATGATTTCACAACTGTGCTTCTCTTGTCTAAAGCAGCCCTTAGGCAAGAATTATTTTCTTGTTATTCTAGATGTCTAATTTTGGTCTCAGATAACCTAAGAAGTTTTTGCAATGCAATTTTATTACTGGAAACAATTTCTTTATAGAAGAATATTAAGCAACCGGTAAAGTCAAGAGGTCAGTGTGCACATATAAACCACTTTCCTGGGTTATAATTCTGCCTCCTTATATTTAGCAAATTCTGAAGTAGCAAAATAGACTCAGTAGAAATAATAAAATATTTTTAAATTATCTTATATTAGCATTTTTAATTATTTCCTCTAAAAACACATGTGCTGACTTTGATATTTGCAGTACACAAAATATTTTCAAGGCACTGGTTCTGGGGTTTACAAGATGGCTAATAGTGCATCTTTTGTTGTCTTCTTCCTCTCTTAAGTGAAATGGTTTCTATCATTTGATACGCCAAAAATCCTTACCTGTTTAAATCCATGTGATCACGGTAAACATGATCTTTGGAAAACAAATGTTTACCCATACTCACACTCAGGTAAACAATTCCCAAATATTAGTCATGTCTAATATTCCTTCCTGAATGATCAGAAGTCTTCCAGGTTCAGGTGCTGGACAGGGTACAATAGTTCCTAACCCAGGTATAGAACAGAAGAATTGATCTCACACAAAGCTACAGGAGCAAAGGAAGGAGAACCAGATCCAAAACAAAGGGAGATCAGACAAAGGAGACTGCACTAGCTGGAGAAGCAAAGAGCAGAAAAACTCATGAGTCAGGGTCATGGGTTTAATGAAACATCTAATAAAGCTGAAGAAGAGCCCCTGGGGCCCAAATCAATTTAAAAGGAAAAAGAACCCTAGATTTTTCAAGAAAAAACATCTTTGCTATCCAAAATTTTACAAAAATTTTACAAAATTTTACAACAAGAGTCACCTGGGGTTTGGGTCTCCCACCAAAGTCCTGCCCAAGATTTCTGAGGATCCGTTAGGTGTGTAGAGTGTAAGGATGAGACAGACCTCGCATGCTCAAGGTCAGTTCAACTCGTACCTCACAAACTTGTCTGACTCCACCATTTGACCCAAAGCCAAACTCAAGCTTTACTCACATAAAACTTCCATGAATATAAGAGACTTTGTCAATTATTTCAAGAGAGATATAAAAGGAGCATATACAAGAGCAAAGCAAACAATCTCAAACTGAACACAGAGCATTTCTTCTTAAGTTATCTTTTGGCCATCCTGCCACTGTACTATTTCCACAGATCCCTGCACCCAGCTGTGCAGCATCTGTAAGCATCTCTCTCTTCTCTCAATTTACCCCTTTGGAAAGAGCTCAACAAACTCTCCTCCTTATGGCAGGATGTCAATTTACCCCTTCAACCTTGGGTCGAGCCTCCAACATGTTCCCCTATTTCACTTTGTGCTCCTAAGGGAATTATCAAGATATTTTTACCAAGTTTTCCCCTCCCTTCAGAACTTGGATGATGGTTTTTAAGAGATGGATTCAACTTCTTTCCCATTTCGCAAGACTGAAGCAGAATAATTTGTCCCTAAATGGAGCTAATAAGGAGAAATGAATTTGAGTAGATCTTCACTCCATGGTTTAGGGACAGGGCAGCCTGAACTAGGGAGGGACTCCACATGTTCATTCACAAGTCTGGGCATCTGAATACAGTCTGGCAACCATTCTCAGCTTCTTCTCTGATCTCTCTAGTTGTAGGAACTGACTCTCCTTTTCAGAAACAAATTCTGACTGTTGGTTCATCAGAAAGGGCACTCAGGCAAGTGTTGATTATCTTTGAAATCTCAGATAAGTTGCCTATGACCTCACATTCCACACTGCACCAAGCTGGCTTATAGAAACACTTGCCCCTGAAACCTCTCTTCACCATGGCATACAGAAAAACAAGATATCTTTCTATGAAGAAGGGTTCCAAATCTGGTCTGACCCTGCTAAAACCACAGGTGACACTGGCTCATGAGAAAAATCAAAAAGACAAAGAGACATGTAACTAGAAATCCAGACAGGTCTTAGAAGGTTCAATTTACTATCCCTTTTCCTTGGGTATCACAAGGAATTCAACACAGCTTACACCAAAAACCTTCTTCCCTTTTGGATTCATTTGACCAGTTAAATATTTTATGATAATCTAACTGGAAATCACTGGATATGTATATTTCTTACACAATGTAATCTGAATACACATCACCCACCAAAATGATAAATAGGCTTGATATGTAAAAGTCCCCAGTTCACTCACTGTTCGTTGATTAATTCAACAAATGTTTACTGAGGGCCTACCATATGCCCATCAGCTCAAGCTCACAGGTTTTCTAGAAAGTTTCACCCATTTAAAAAAACACACAGTTAGAGGAGAGGTTACTGTTTTTAAGAAGCATGTGAAATCTGCATGAACAATAATCCTTTCCTAGCCAGCTATCACAACAGTCCTGTCAAAGGAGCAAGGCATGGGTTTACCCTCATTCCCACTCTTTCCCTAAAACTCATCCAGTCTTCACTGTTCTTAAAGGCATCTCTGAGTTAACAAAACCAAAATAAAAGCTTTCTTATTTCTCCCCAAAACTGTTTCCATCCCAGTGTCAACAGTTAATGGTGTCACCTTTCACCCAGTTGAAAGGTAGCCTTAGAATCACAGTTGATGTTCCCTCTCTCTCACTTCTCATATCCAATCCACTAGCAAGTCTCTTTCATTCTAACCAAAATCCCATCCACCATCCTGCATCCCATTTTTCACCATACCCACCACTACCCCCTAAACACAGCCAATATCACTTTTAACCTAGACAATTGTAACATTTTCTGATTGGTCTCCTCATTCACTCTTAACCCCTTACAAAATCCATTCTGGCATCTAGAAACTACATCCACGTATGTCCTCTACTTCTCAATGGCTTCCCATCACACTTGATACAAAATCTTAACTTTTACACAATTACAAAGGGCCTGCATCCATCATTCCTGGTTTTGGCTGCTCAACAGAAACACACAAAGAGCTTTTAAAAATACCTAAGTGCTATCCAGATTAATTAAATCAAAGTCTCTGGAGGTGGACTCCAGCATTGGCTTGTTGTGCTGTTATTGTGGGCACTTTTAAGTGAATAGAGGACTGTTCTCCATGTCTTCCCCTCTGACTGCATCTCTTGCCCCTGTCCCCTGCATTCATTACTAGATTCATGAGCCTCCCTGCTTTCTTCAAACCAGTTTCTCTGCTTTACCTGGAAAGCTCTTCACTCCCAACCCTCACCTCCTACACTGACCATCTTCATCTCACTGGTTCCTTCTCATCATCCAAATATATTACCTCTTTGGAGGCGTTCTGGGACCACCTAATAACATACACCAGTAGGTCTCAGGGTGTCGTCTCTACAGTGGCAGGAGCAACACCTGACAACTTTTTAAAAATGTAAATTTCCAGGCCCCACATCAGGCCCCTATTAAATCAGAAACTCTGAGGGAGAGAACACAGCAATCTTAATGTTTTAATAAGTCCTACAGGTGATTCTGATGCACACTAAAGCTTGAGAAACATTATTGTGTGTGTGCGTGTGTGTGTGTGTAATGTGTGTATATATGTATACATTTATCTACCTGCACACTTCTACTCTTCTTTTTTAATTTATTTATTTATTTATTTGACAAAGAGAAGAAAAGCAGGAGCAGGAGCGGGTGGAGAGAGGGAGAAACAGACTCCCCAATGAGCATGGAGCCCCATGTGGGGCTCAAACCCAGGACCCCTCCCAGGACCCCAGGATCAGGACCTGAGCCGAAGACAGATAATTAACCCACTGGCCACCCAGGCACCCCCACCCTTCTAATCTTTGTTACCTGACTTTATCTTCTTCACAGCAGCCATATGAAATTTTTATTCAATTTTGTGAACTGTCTGTCCCTCCCCCCACCCAGAATAAGCTCCACAGAAACTTATGTTCACTCTTATATGCCCAATGATTACAGTAGTATCTGACACATAGTTCATAGTAAGTTCTCAATAAATATTTACTGAATAAATGAGCCCACAAACAAACCAGTCTAGTCCCACTCTCCCCCAGAAGCTTTCTGAGGGTTTGGTTTGGTTTCCTCTAGAGTCAGGGCCCCTGAGGAAGATGTATACAGGGATCTACAGTAGAAGGGCTCAGAAAACAATATCAAAATCAAACCAAATGTCCACACACCAGCCAACTCTAGCTCTTCAGAAGGCAGTTATTTTATAGGTCGGACACACTTGGCTCATACGAATGTGAAGTAATTGCTATGTATGACTAATGCACAGCTGGAAGCCTCATTAGATCTCAGGTAACCTGCCAAGGCATTTTCCAAGGAAACAAACAGGCAAGGAAAGAGCACTCTAGAACGTATATTGAAAGCAGAGATAAGGAGGGGGCTGGGCACTCAGGTCAGAAGCCAAAATAATCCTGCCCCCAAAGGATATCTCCCTTGACTCAGGACCCTGGAAATGGTGGTTTTCTGTTCAAATGTGTGTCCCCTTCCACTCTACCCATACCACCTTTCCCAATAAATAAAAAATATCTTTTGTTTGATTTAAATTTCTTTAAATTTTAATGAAGAACTTTGCAACTCTTTACATTTGTAACATCTTCTTCTGTGAATGGCCTGTTCTTGTAGTTTTATTTTAGGCTGCTTGGCATTTTCCAGTTAATTGGCAATTAAATTTACTCTTATGTATCATATGTATCATATGTGCTGTCATTATTCTTCCTCCTTTGCATTTCACTCTTGACTTTGTTTTGATGATTCCTCCCTCACTCACAACTTAAATTTTTATCTTTATTTTTGTTTTTTTTTAAGATTTTATTTATTTATTTGATACAGAGAGAGAGATCACAAGTAGGCAGAGAGGTGAGCAGGGAGAGAGGGAAGCAGGCTCCCTGCTGAGCAGAGAGCCCCGATGCAGGGCTCAATCCCAGGACCCTGAGATCATGACCTGAGCCGAAGGTAGAGGCCTTAACGCTCTGAGCCACCCAGGTGCCCCTTAAATTTTTATTTAGTAAAATGTACCCATCTTTTGTGTTAATATTTCTGATTTTATGTCAAAAAATAGAAAAGCTTCCTCTACATCAAATGCATTGAAATATTCACCCATACCTCCTATCTGTATTTATGTGGCTCTGTTTTTCTTTTTTAAGTATAGCTCTTTCATCCATCTGGAGTTTATTTTGGTGTGAAGAATGAGGAAAAGTCCTGGGGCACCTGGGTGGCTCAGTCAATTAAGCATCTGCTTTTGGCTCTGGTCATGATCTCAGGGTCTTGGAATCAAGCCCTAAGTCTGCTTCTCCCTCTCCCTTTGCTCCTCCTCATTGTTCACTCTCTCTCTCTCTATCACAAATAAATAAACTCTTTTTTTTTTTAATTTAAAAATATTTTTAAAATGAGGAAAGTTTCTAATATTACTTTTTTCTCCAAATAATGAGTTCATTTGGGAAACTCTATAACCTCAGCATTTAGCACAGTAAAACTTTACATAGCTGGTGTTGAGTTTCTGTCTATTAAATTATTGGGAGGGTGATGAAGCAACAAGAGAACTATGGATCACATACAACAGCAGACTCCAATAAAACGTGAACATTATGACTTTAATGTGACATTAATGTATATTGATGTATATTTTAACAAGTAGAAAAGTATTAACCAATGCAAATTTGGTTATTACTAATGCCAGTTGGAAGAGTAACAGTAACTACTGTTTATCAAGTACTTACTATGCTTCACACACTGTAACTGCCTTAAATATGTTAACTTACTTAGTCCTCAAAACAAGCCTATGAGGAGTTTCTATTCCTATCTTAACTTTACAGATGAGAATAGTGAGGCGCCAAGCAATGAAGACACTTGCTCAAGTCCCATGACTACTAGCATCTGGCACATTCATACCCTGAGAGCAAAACACTGAGAATTCTATGCCTTAACCACTATGTTATCCTGTCTTATAGATCACTGTTGACCACAAAATAGAAAAAAAAAAAAAAAAAGGATGTTTTTGCTATTAACATCTAAAAGGGGTACACATTTTATTAGGACATTTTCTATGTTTCCGGGGAGTCAGTCATTAAGTGTCGGCATTTGACTCAGGATCAAGCCCTTCATCAGGCTCCCTGCTGAGCATGAAGCTGCTTCTCCCTCTCCCACTCCCCCTGCTTGTGTTGTCTCTCTCTGGCAAATAAATAAATGAAATCTTTATTTTTAAAGGACATTCTATGTTTCTAATTCTGTATTTCTAATCTGAAAATTGAGTTGATATGCCCCCATCCCCCCCCCCATCCCAACCCCCCCCCCCCCCCGCCAAGAAATTACCTTCCTCAGAACTCAGTATTACCTTTGGCTACAATATCTGATAAGGACCTATGAGGGTCCAACACAAGGTAACTCAACACTTGATCTATCTCTCCCCTAATCCTCATTCTTCACATCTTTTAAGTTCAAAATCCCGCCACAAATTGCTGCAATTTCCAACCATGCCCTGATCTGAATTGTATGTACCACAGAGCCGCACTGAGTAATTTGGTCTATGTGGCAAAGTCAAAAATTCCTCTCAGCATCTTATGCTATAAGTTGGGTTTTCAAAGATTTAGACAAGATCATTCAAAATATTATTAACAACAACAGGTGTCATTTTGTAATTCTAGCTTTTGTTTCGAAAAATGAGTAGAACTTTTGATTTCATGATGGCAACATAAAGGCATTTTTGCTCCCTCCTGCTCTCAAAATTCTGAAACCACAAAGATGACAGGAAACAAAAACACAAACTCCAACTTTAGTGAAATGAAGAAGTGACTATAATCCAACATTTGAAGATGGAAAGCAGATGGAAGGAACATTTTAGCAGAGTGGAGAAAAGTGAAGCCAATGACTACAAGAAGCAAGCCAATTTGCCCCTGGAAATGCTTACGAAACGGAGATGCTGGGTACTTTGGAAGAGGAAAGTTAGGGCCCTTGCTAAAATGAAGGGATTTTTAGACTCTTTCAATCACTGGTGGGCTGCAGCTGGTTGTACCAGCTTGCAAGAGTGAACTCCACAGAGACCTCGTATCGAGCTTGAAAGCAACTATAGGATGAATATTTGGAGAAAGTGGCAAATGCTCCAAATCAGAGTTTTGTTTTGTTTTGATTTTTTTAGAGAGCTAGTTGTTAAACATTTCCCAGCACACCACAGCTCCAGAGTTCTAACCTTCAGTACCCACTGAAAATCTGAGTTTTATTTTCCAGAGAAAGCAAATGACGGGGGGTTTCAGACTCAGACGCAGCAATCACGGAAGAGGTCAAGTGAAGGGTACAATGCTGAAAATGAGTATAATATGTGAAAATCTGTGCAGCAATCACAGAGAATGCCTTCAGGTTGCATTTCCCTTGTCAAGGGATTGAGGATCCTTCTCTGGTGGAACTAAACTGCCTAGGAGAAAAGATTTATGTATTAATGATATTTTGTGGGTGGGTAGGCCCCTCAACAAAAGATCTAGCTAACTCGTCTGATCATCCTGTAGTGAAGTACACAAGCAAAGTTTAAAAAATTCACTTCCCAAACACACTTTTTCAAGAAGCCACTGCAAGTTATGCCTTACCAAAACCAAAAAATAAACTAAAAAGGAAGAGGACATGGATTTAGAAACCAAGAAGAGGCAGTGGGCCCTCCCAGAGTGACAGCTGTGCCTCAGGCCCTTTGAACACACTGGGGTAGGAGGCAGAGGACTTGAGCATACAGAAGACAGTACTGGAGATATTTTGCAGAACTGTTAGAGGATAGTAGAAGACACAGCATTCCAAGAACATTAAAGGGGAAAAAATAAGGCAATTATTAACTCCAGCTAAAAATAACAACAAAAAATAAAAGAAATGTAGTCACACAGGAGATCACTCAACTGCAGAAAGTCATAAAAAGATACTGGGAAAAGATGTTACTAAAAATTTAGACATAATAAATTATAAGGAAGAAGTGAAATTTTTTACTTTACTACATAAACCAAATTATTTAGTGCAGTTTTGTAGTATACACATTTCAAATCAGGGCATGCTTGGAAATAATAGCAATTTATATGGGATTTTGAACTTAAAGAAGAGGTATAAGTAAGTAAAGATACTCATATAGCTTAATAAAAAGTAAAAATGATTAATCAAAAGGTATATTATTTTCAAATAAGGAAGTAAATGCCAGAACAAATATCTAAACACACTGAAGTGGTTCTTCCAGCAAGTGAAACAAGGCAGTAAGAGAAAAGAAAAAAGAATATTGTTTTTGTCATATGCTCTATAAAAAAATTTGACTTAGTAATTTTTATACTGTCACATTTTTTAATTTAAATAATTAATAAATAAAGGAATAAAGAAAAATAAAATAGTTTATAAATTATGGGCAACTCCAGAGAATGTGGCAATTATTCTGATATTCTAGCAATAATGGGCTTCCTGCATTGTAACAAGACAAATCGAAATCAGGAGAGGTCTGTTTAAAACACCTTGCAGTAAACTGTCTGAGTATTCATCATCAGGTACTGTAGTGAAAGCCTTAGTTATAGATCATTAGACAAGATTACTTGTGATGACTATGCCAAGGATAAATTAGGACAGATTTATCTTCCAACCTTATCTTTTGGGGGAAGCCAGAATCTTTATTGGGAGAACCATACTTACTCATCAAATGTTCATAATAGGTAAAATTTATGAACCCTTTTTGTATTTCCAATTTCATTTTCTAAAGAAGATAGAAAAAAATGTTCTCTTTATAGTTTTCTTCATACTTTCTATTTCCTGCTTTGAAATGTCAATCTAACTTCTAGAAAAGAAAATTGATTTCACAATTAGAGGAAATTACTGGTGGGGGGGTTAGAGTGATAAAAAGAGGAGCCCCAAAGCTTAGTGGCAAGGGAGAAATACATTGTTCTTTCTGAAATTTTGGTGGGGAAAAGACTGAGAAACTCAACAGTATCAGGGATTTGGGGGGGAAGAATTTTCCAGATAGGGGAAATTTGTGTTGTGCAAAGGCAAAGAGAAATGATGCAATTAAGGAAGGGAGGGAGGGAGGGAAGGAAGGAAGAAAGAGAGAGAGAAAGGAAGGGATGAAGGAAGGAAGGAAGGAAGGAAAAAACTGTTACATGGTGGTGTGAAGGTAAATTAAAGATGAAAATGGATAGGGGCGCCTGCGTGGCTCAGTCAGTTAAAGGTTTGATTTCAGCTCAGGTCATGATCTCAAGCTCCTAGGACTGAGCCTGGCTTTTGGCTCTCTGCTCAACAGGGAGTCTACTTGTCCTTCTTCCTTTGCCCCTCCCACTCCTCATCCTCCCTCTCTCTCTCTCAAAAAAAAAAAAAAATAATAAAATCTTTTTTAAAAAAGATGATAATGGATAAACTGAAAAGAAAGAGTTTACTTTTTGATCAGGGAGCCCTTTTCTGTGAAATTCAAAGCAAGACGATAACTAGAGACATGTTTCTGAGGTAAACAAAAGGGAACATGAGGGATAGTTTCAGAATGGTTTCACTTTCGAATGAAAGGAAGAACCCAGTCATCTTCTGAGGCTGAAGTTAGGGCTGGAAATGTAGAAGAGTGGAAGGAATTGAGAAGTCATTCTGCAAGAACAGCACAAGTCCTCAGAGACCATTCCTGGACCAGCGAAAAACTGGCCACACCAAGACTCACCCAGGAGAGGGTCAAACAAAGATTCCACATTCTCATCCTCAGAAACTCTGATTCAATAAGTCCAGGATAAAACTGAGGGATCAAATTTAAAGGCTTCTCAAGACATCTTTATGAGTAGTTCAGTCTGAAGCCAATGGATGGTGATCCCCAAGATACAGATAAAACAATATTAAAGGCATGAGGGAAGCCAAACTACAATGTTTGCCAGGAGCCATATCTATGAGGTTTTGCTATTTCCTCCATCAGCAAAAGGCAGAGAGAGGGAAAACAGAACTGTGAGGGCTAACAATCCACACAATAACTGAGAATTACAGCAGCGTTGATTTGCTGACCAAATCTCCACTCCTGGTTCCATGGGAAAAATGATTAAAACTGAAATGCAAAACCTCATTTCTCATTCTTTTTTATTCAATCAATTTTTAACCAAAAGTAGCACCTTTCATTGAGAAAAACACTACCTCACTCTGTGTCGACGCTTGTGTCCCAGGTCAGGCCTCAGTTTGAATAAAAGAAAAACATATTATTTGGCTCCCCAGTTTGGGGTCTGTGCTAGTGAATTTCTGTACTCTTAAGTGTTCTTAACTGAGGTATCTATGCTTATTGATATACTTAGGTCTAGTTTAATCTCAGCCCTTGGAATTCTTATAGTTCCAACAAGACATGGGTACCCCACCATTTTAGGAAGTGACTATGTACTGCACACTTGTAATAATAGTTGGGGGTTTTTCTTGTTGTTTAGTTTTACTTAGAAGCTCACTTTCTGGAATGCCTGGGTGGCTCAGATGGTTAAACATCTGGCTTCAGCTCAGGGTCCTGGGATCGAGTCCTGTATCAGGCCCCCTACTCTGCTTCTCCCTCTGCCTCTCCCCCCGCTCATGCTTCCTCTCTCCCTCAAATAAATAAATAAAATCCTTAAGAAAAAAAAAAAGCTCACTTCCTCAGATCTTTGTCAGAAATCATCAAAGAGAAAGGACAAATAAAAATCAACTACACTACTGGAACAGTATTTTCTATAGTTCAAATCGTGTTTTTGTGATCTTAAATATTGCTTCTAAAGCTACATAATTCAATCAAAATAGAGATTACAGTATTTAAAAACAAAACTTTCAAAAAAATCTGAAACCAAAAAATCTTATTAAGGCACAATGGGAAAGACGGTATGACATAGCATAATAGAAATGGTCTTTTATCAATTATCAACTGTTTCCTCACTCAAGTGCAGTCTTCTTTTAAGCCCAGAGAGTGAAGTAATGTACACATAATCAATTAAAGAAAGTTACAAAGGCAGCTCATCCATGACTTCATAAAATAATCTCTGTCACAGCACTGCATTCTGGGAAGCAGCCCAGCTGTTGTCAAGCTGTAATGAAAAATGCCAGATAAGTGGCTTCACTTCAAAACACAGAAATAGGCCTGATTAAATCAATGAATTTCTATCAGATTTTGATATCATCTGGAAAGGAAAATCTAGCCTCCTTCTGAAAGGCAAAAAACATTTCTTTAATCAAGAAATTTCCTCACTAGAAATAGGTAAAAGTGAATAACTTCCAGTTATAAAATAAATAAGTCACGGAGATGAAAAATACAGCATTGGGAATCTAGTCAATGATATTTTAATAATGTTGTGACATATAATGTTGGTGACAGACGGTGACTATACTTACCGTGGTGAGCATTGAGCAATGTAGAGAATTGTCAAATCACTATGTTGTGTACCTGAAACTAATATGACATTGTATGTCAACTATAGTGCAATAATTTAAAAAAAAAAATTTTTAATGAACTTTCCATTTGCTAAAAGGGAAATTCTGTGATCTAAAAAAGAATAAAGTAAAACAAAGTTACATTTTAAAAAATTCCTCACAAAAAGGTATGACATTTTAGTCAACTTAATCATTAAAGTGTCAGTTACCTAACTTCATTGGCTTTCTGAGGGATGTGCCCAAGTTTCTTTGATTTATTTTCATTAAGCAGAAAAACACAGTAAGCCTAATGCATATTGCAAAACCCATGCTTGACATTTGAAACTATACCACCTTAGAAGTATTTAGCTCTTTTTTTAGACCTGAATACTACTTTGTTGAATATACATCTTTCATAAAAAAAAGGAACTGTGTTTCTTAATGAATTTTCAAAGAAAATTTCAGAGAGAGAAAGATAAGAAGTATGCTTTCATTTACACAGTTAAGAAATATAACCATTAGGACAGTGGTGTTCAAAGCCCAGCCACATATTTAAGTTACCAGAAAGCTTTTAGAAACTAATACCCCGGGACACCTGGGTGGCTCAGTTGGTTAAGCGGCTGCCTTCAGCTCAGGTCATGATCCCAGCGTCCTGGGATCGAGTCCCGCATCAGGCTCCTTGCTCGGCAGGGAGCCTGCTTCTCTCTCTGCCTCTGCCTGCCACTCTGTCTGCCTGTGCTCACTCTCTCTGACAAATAAATAAATTAAAAAAAAAAAAAAAGAAAGAAACTAATACCCCATCCCACACAGATCAAATCAAACCTCTGAGGGTGATGCCTAAGTATTGGTGTTTTTACTTCTCCTTTTTTCAAATATTTTATTTATTTGTTTGTTTGTTTATTTATTTGACAGAGATAGACACAACGAGAGAGGGAACACAAGCAGGGGGAGTGGGGGAGAGAGAAGCAGGCTTCCCACCCAGCAGGGAGCCTGAAGTGGGGCTTGATCCCAGTACCCTGGGTCCATGACCTGAGCCAAAGGCAGATGCTTAATGACTGAGCCCCCCAAGTGCCCCGTTTTTCACATTTTTAAAGCTACTCAGGTGATTCTAAAGGAGCCAGGTTTGAGAATCCTACACAGGACCACCTGTGGGCAGGGCTTAAAAGCAATGATTCTTTGCTCTTGTTATGAGCAGAATTGTGTCCCTTCAAAATTCATGCTTTGCAGTCCTATACCTAGTACCTCAGAATGTGACTGTATTTGGAGATGGGTTCTTTAAAGAGGTAAAATGAGGCCACGGGGGTGGCCTCAAAATATGAATTTTAATAGGTTCAATGTTAATTTGGAGTGCAACAGCTATAGGTTTTCTTTCCCCAGAAGAGTGATCTCATGGCTTTGGAGTCACACAAACCTCAGATCCATCAGCTCTGCCATCAAATAGTTGTGTGACCTTCAGGAAGTTATATAAATGCTCCAAGCTCCTAGGCAGTCTCCAAAAAGAACAAGGTATGTGTTCCCCTGGACCTCTCCCTCCTACCTGCTGCTGGAAGATAGTAACAAGTGGAGTCTATGGCCCAAAATAGAAACCATGTTTTGACAAGAGTAGAACAGACCATTAGCTGAAAACTCCCACTTAGATTAAATATCACTTGAGAGAGAATTAAATGTCTACCTTGGTTGAAGCACTCTATTTTGGGGATACCACATTACAGTGGTATCCCAGTTCTAACCATTGTATGGAGAAGAGTTTGAAGAAAGAAAAAATGGAAGTTAGCTTTCTTTTTGTCTGACATCTTAGCGGGGTTGCAAGGGTGGCCCCTGCCCTCTGAGCTTCACAAGAAGAAGAAATATGACAGAAAGGCAACAAGAAGAAATATGACAGAAAGTCAAAGCCAAAAAGACAAAGACCCAGTGAACAAATCTGGGGGCAAGGTCAAAAGAAGAAGTGGTCCAAAGGCAAAGTTGGGGACAAGATCAATAGCCTGGTCTTGTTTAACAAAGCAACAAACAAGGAACATTCCCGACTACAAGCTTATAACCCTAGCTTTGTTTCTGGGAGACTAAGGATTCGAGGTCCTCTGGCCAGGGCAGACCTTCAGGAGTTCCTTAGTAAAGGACTTATTAAACTGGTTTCAAAGCACAGAGCTCAAGTAATTTACACCAGAAACACCAAGCATAGAGATGTCCCAGCTGCCGGTGAAGATGCATGAACAGATCCACCAACTGTACATTTTTAAAAGACAAAACTTCATTAAATAAAAAAAAGTAAAACATGGAAGTTATAAAATCACTTAGGAGGTTACTGCAGAAGTCCAGGCTCAGGTGGTGGGTTGGGAAGTTGGGGGAGTAAAGAGGTACAATTCGGGTGATGGATTAAATAGGTGATAGGGACTAAGGAGTGCACTTGTGATGAGCACCAGATGTTGTACAGAAATGCTGAATCACTATAATGCCTGAAACTAATATTACACTGCATGTTAACTAACTGGAATTTAAATAAAACCCTTTTTTAAAAAGACACACTTTGAAAGTGCAATCAAGGTGAATTGATGATGCACTAAATGTGGAGAGAGTTGTCAAAGATGGGTCCCAAGTTTCTAAGAAGATAGAGGCATTATTTCCTTATGAAGACCAGAAGAGAAGCATATTTCTAGGGGAAGATCAAGAAATTTAAATATGGGAAGTTTGCAATACATGTGAGACATAAACATGGTGCTGTCACATCAGAAATAAAGGGATGAGTTTGAAATTCAAATGTTTGTTCCAGAGGTAATTTGAAAGTAAATTCTCTATTCAATCATCACCCTTGGAATCAGTGCCCAACACATCCCCAGTATAAAGTACAAAACCAGCACAACCATTCAAATACCATCCTAAATTCTTAGGGAACAGTATGGGGTGCCAAGTCAATCATTCCTCCACAAGGAAAAATCATAATTCTTTTGGTCTGTCTATTGGTTTTATTTTATGGCCTTTTCCCTTTGGGGCTAATTGACTTTAATAAATTCTTTAATCCTTATGTGAAACATTCAGAGATTTCTGTTTAATCTTTCATTGTAATTGTGTATATTTCATGTGTGTTTTCAAAATTCTATGTCTAAAGTTTATTTCTAAAATGTCTTTATCCAAACAATCTCTGAGATATTTAGATGCCAAAATGGCAGAGAACATCTTAGGGTGTTGGTGACTGCAATCTATATAAGGAGCTAGTAAAGGAGGTAAGACAAGAGAGAAAAGGGCTTTATAAAATTTTATCCAGAGGCCAGAATTTTAACGTATGTCTCTCTTATCTGAGAGTACTCATTCAAATTATATCAATCATTTCGATAGTGTTTTTGAATATAAGAAAGAGAGAGAAGCTTCTGACTTGATTGCCATGGTTCTGGGAAAGGTGTTGTGGATGTGCTGCCTTCACGAAGCCAAAAGCATGCACAGTAATCTTCTCGGCTCTAAGGAACACTCCCCAGCTGCACATTTATACACTTCCATGAACTCATTGAAAATGGGTTCAGAGAGGAACACCTGGGTGGCTCAGTGGGTTAAGCATCTGCCTTCAGCTCAGGTCATGATCCCAGGGTCCCAGGATTGAGCCCCAGGTCAGGCTCCCTGCCCGGTAGGGAGCCTGCCTCTCCTCTAACCTCTGCCTCCTGCTCTGCCTATTTGTGTACTCACTCTCTCTCTCTCTTTCTCTCAAATAAATAAAATCCTAAAACAACAAAAAAAGAAAAAATAATAATAAAGTGAGTTCAGGGATCCAATAGGCATTTTATCTTATTATCCCTTGCTAACATTACTTTTTTAAAAGAGCTTTCTTTTTAAAAGAAAGAAATACCTTGGAAGACCACTTTCTGTCCATTTATATCCTAGAATGGATCCTAACAAAAACCACCTGCTGGCAAGCCAAACAAGTTATCTTAAGGAGCCATAAACACATTCATTTTAAAGTATTCATCTTTTAAATATAGGTCACTAATATTAAATGACAGCTGCCATAAACTCTAATTGGCTAAGGTGCATTAGGGCCAAGATACTCATATTTTACTTATGGATTTCTGGAAGCATCTCACAGCATGTATCCTTGCAGCTATAGCCATTTTAACCCAGCTTATTTATTTTAGACTCCAAAATTTAAATAGTATACTAAAAAAAAAGCATAAAGACTTTACAAAATCATTATATGATGCAGGCTATTGGCACAATGTATAAAACGAAGAAAAAGTATGAACATCAAGAACCTTCCTCCTGCATCTTGATGTTAAGTCATCCAGCAGGCCCAGTTCCATTGGTTTCCATCAATTGTTATCCACGATGACAACGAACCAGAACAAATGGGCAATTTGCCAATTATTCTCATTTTGCCCAAATATCAGAGCCTTTTCCTAACCAATCTATCTAAAGGTTTGCAATTAATCTTTTTATTCTCCTTCCTACCAGCTATGGAGGAATTAATATATAAAAAGGACACAAAGATCAGATGAGAGGCAAATATAAAAGCAGGAGAAAAAGAGGGAAACTTAGATAATTCTCCAACTGGATAATGAGCTCCTGAATAATTAAGAATCAGCTAAGAAATGGTGCCCATTTTGAAAGTTCTCTTTTAAGTCAAGGGCAAGCCCTTTAAAGAGCTAGTAACTGCTCCACTCATATGTGCTTTGTTCCTAAGAGCAAGTACTTTAAAATACTTCCTTTATTAATTTTTCACTTTTTATAGATTGATCCTAAGCCTCACCAAAGAAGGAGAAGGAAAAAAAAAACAAAACAAAACCCAGCAGATGTGAGTAAATCAGGATACCTTCCCCAGGGGATGGGATCTTCCCTTCTTTTAAAATAGCAAAATGCTTAAAATGCTGTCTTCTATTTCTTCACCATTCTGAGCCCCATCTCCTCACCCCACTTTAATATTAACTCAAGGCCACCGTCTCTATGCCTCACTCCAAATCCCTGCAGTGCCTGAAACAGTGTCTTAATCGTAGTAGGCGACTAAGGAATAGCTCTCGAATTAAGCTATATTAAAAACACCTTTCAGGGCGCCTGGGTGGCTCAGGGGGTTAAAGCCTCTGCCTTCGGCTCAGGTCATGATCCCAGGGTCCTGGGATCAAGCCCCGCATCGGGCTCTCTGCTGGGCGGGGAGTCTGCTTCCCTTCCTCTCTCTCTGCCTGTCTCTCTGCCTACTTGTGATCTCTGTCTGTCAAATAAATAAACAAAATCTTTAAAAAAAAAAAAAACTTAAAAAAATTAAAAATAAATAAAAATAAAAACACCTTTCTACACACACACACACACACACACAAGTGAGTTATCAAGAAAGAAAAAGCATCTAGAAAGGGAGGATTATTCTGTCTGGTGTGACAGAGAGGTGTCTCAGGATAATAATTCCTAAACCATCACAGGTTAAATACCCTACTTCTCAGCACAAACCCCTTTCACAGGCCCAGAGCACTGAAACTACCCGCATCTCACCAGATGGTGACTCTGTGTCATGCACTACTGTTGAAGGGCTCTGCAGTCAATATGAGTAGCAATGGTCAAACCAGGAAAGTATGGGGACACTTCCAGAAGCCTAAAACAAACTTGGAAATATTTTGGATCCTTAAGTCACACATGTCTTACACATTCACTATTCAAGAGAATTTATTCTAAAATAGCCCAGTTTTGCTCCATGAAGTATATTTAACAGTCTAGCCTTCAACAAAATTGGGAATATACATGAAAGTGACCAGAGCCCTGTAGTTTCAATAACTTCCCCGAACACCTTTAACTTCTCCGTTTCCTGGGCACCTGGGTGGCTCAGTTGGTTAAACTTCTTCATTTCCCCTGCTTTGATCAACTGACCTTGTATAATAGAAACATTCAAGAAAGAATTTTACCATAGTCATTTATACATCACAGGGCCTTAAACCTGGGGGATAAAGGGCTCTGCCCCGTGGTAAAAAGAGCGATTGGTGAGTTGGTTTGTTAGTTGGTTGGTAGATAGGTTAGTTGGAGAGGGTCAAGAAGTCCATTCTAACACCCCCAAAATCATACTCAATAAGGCCATCTCTAAACAGGAAGACAAACTCCACCAGGGCCATTTGTGTAAAGGTACTGGTAGCTTCTACCACGAAAGAGAAAAAAATGGTTGGAATTTGGGTGGAGAGATTAGTGACATCATTAAGGACCAGCCTTATAAGTTGCTGAGCCTTATAAGCAACAGCTGAGCCCCCCTGTAATTCTAGTCCAGGTTAATGACTTTAATCCTCTTTTAAAAAATAAAATGTCCTCTGAGTAGTATAAATCATAGCAACTCCTCCGGATTGCTGCTCTGCAGTGAGTTGGGCAATAGGGAAGAATAGAATGAGTATGACTTCCACAGACCTGATCTAAACATTTTTATAGGGACAAAGAGAGCCTGGGCTTGGCAGCTGGCAATAGACACTACCTAGTCTGTACCTTCTCTTCTGAGACACCACCTACTTTCATTTACCTGTCAAGGTGGCCCTTATTTTCAATACAGTTGGAATCTATCCATGTGAAATTTATAAAGTCTGTACTTTATAGCTCAGCCTGGCCACTGATACAAGCAGCTGTTTGATACAAATTGATAAACTACAGATCTATGACTGTACATCACTTCTCTTAAGCTTGCAAGGAGATGAACAGCATCAAAGGATAAAGCATAGTAGGAAAAGAAAGTGTCTTCACACAATAAACAATTAGTGAGGAAAATAAAAGACCCAGTTACTTCATTTTATTTTTAACCCCTTAATTTTTCACACAAAGTCATTAAATGTAACAGAATCCAAACATCTTTTTCTCCAGATACCGCACCCAACAGCTCAACTGCAAAGCGTGTGAGGTTTAGTTCAGTCACAGAGTTTGCCTGTATTCTAGTCTGTGAAAAACACATCTGTTGGAGTCGCGTTTCTAACAACCAAAATTGTATGGTTTCTTTAAGCAATGTAGTAACTGAAGATTCTCTTTGATATTTTCAAAAGCATCTCTTTAAAATGGGAGGTTAAGATATGTGGTAAGTCATATGCTAAAAGGCCACTATCTTCTCTTTATAAAGGCATGATCTGGTTAAAAGCACCCAAGTGGCACATATTCCATTTCAAACTACTCTCAATTACTTTTACTGCTTTTACCTAAAGCAATAGTAATGAATTTTTCTCTATTCCAGAAGTTCTACGACCAGTAGTCATTTGCACAAATTACTACACACTCTTCCATGCAGATTCACCCCATGGGGATGACTCCCTCTCCTCTCTTACTCAATGAGACATGTTTATTACAGGACAAAAATAGCAACGGAACGACTTTAGGCAGTAAGTTTGATTCAGTAAATGGACAGGCATTAGGCATGTTGTTTTCCTTTTTTTCCATTATTCTGTAGCTTCACATGATGGATTAGAGAAAGCATGAAAGAGGATGCAAGTCAAAGAATGAGAAACAAAGATGGAAAACACACAGAAAAAGTATTCTCTATCATTTATTTTGCTAGCTACCTAGGCAATGTTTTTGCCTTTTCCATGGTTTTTCACGAGAATTTCCATCTGCCCAGAGTCCAAATGCATAGCTTTTCCATCCTCTACTTCAGAATCAAAACGTATAAAGTGCTCACCCTTTGATTATTCTTATAAAATATCCTTCAACCACTCACTCCCTTCTACCTAAACTTCTGAAGCTCCTGAAAGCTGACAAGATTAAGAGAAGGCATTTTTGCTCAGGATCCCAGTGAGTCACAGTGAGTCTGCTAATATCCGAGGCACATCATTTCCAAGTGAAAAACGGGGGCTTTCCTGGCCACAGAACCAAGAATAAAAGAGGGGTTAGCATCTCTGTTCACCAGTAGAGAAACATACTGCTTCATCACCTGGAAGATGGAGCCATGTCCCCCTGGAGTGTTTATAAGACCACTAACATAAATGTATAAAACTGAAAGGACGAAAATGTGTGTAATAAACATCACTATGGCACAAATGAAGCCAGAAAATGACTGACCTAGAAACTTTTCTTTGTTTATTCATGAACCCAATTTTAAAACCAACAATTAAGATGAAGAATAAACATTAGCGATTACAGTATCTCATTTAGTTATTTGACACATGCCCATGCTCTAGTGTTCTCATTCCAGAAAAGTTAAAAATTAAAGAAAAGTATAAAGAAAAAAACATCATCTAAGGGAAAAGATATCATCTAAATATATTAAGACAATGACTATGGACACGTTGGTATATTTTCTCCAGGTATTTTTCTAGGCCTATTTATTTTTATGTTATTGTGCCTAGATGTGTACATAATTATGGATCCTTTATTTCATTTACTGTTGTAACATCTAAGCTATTAACAACTCTTTATAAATATCATGTTCATGAATGAATTTAATCTTGAAATTAAGCAAAAGTAGAGACAGTGACTCATCAGTGAATTAGCCCACATGCAAATAAAAAGAAAATTCAAGGATACATTTCCATAATTAATGCTTCATCATGTTGTGTCCATAAATACTTTTCAAACTGTAGGATCTAGTGTAATTTAGGAGAGAAAAAGGGAGTTCCCTATCAACACTTAACAACTTTCAAAAAATAATCCGTTTCAGAAATCTTCAGAACTAAAAACCATACCAGTGACAATAATGTTAGCCTAGATTCCACTCAGAACATCTCAAATATTTATCTAGAAAATATCTCAGGCATCAGCTATTATCTATCTATCTTGCTTCTTTAAAAATCTAATGGGGTCAAGAGAATTTCTATATCAGAAACTGCCTGGAGGGACGCCTGGGTGGCTCAGAGGGTTAAGCCTCTGCCTTCGGCTCAGGTCATGATCTCAGGGTCCTAGGATCGAGTCCCACATCGGGTTCTCTGCTCAGCAGGGAGCCTGCTTCCCCACCCCCTCTCTCTGCCTGCCTCTCTGCCTACTTGTGATCTTTCTCTGTGTCAAATAAATAAATAGAATCTTTAAAAAAAAAAAAAAAAGAAACTGCCTGGAAGCTCCTAACACCTCTTTACAGTTAAGACTTACTACCAAATAAACAACATTTACTTGCTTAATGTCATTGAGTACAGAGCCAGAAAGATTTAACCTTGACAGTTAAGCCATTTGTACTGAATAATAATGTAAATTAGAAAAAAACTGCTTGTTCAAAATGAAATAATATATCATTCAGTATGTTTATTGAGCAACACTAAAGGAAAAACTGACACTTGTATGAAAGGAAGGTTCTAAATCTGTATATCTTTAGCTGAAATATATGCACATAATAACTAGATGCAGATATAGAGCAATACACCAGTTCAAAAAAATCTCATACCATCAATTGCTATGAATGACCTTTGGTTCCAAATTTAAGCTTAATAGTTTGTACATTTCTCAAAAAAACAAAAACAAAAACAGGTCCTTTTATGTGTTTTCCTAAAAAAAAAAAATTACACATTATTTGTTTATTAATTTTCACAAGTGCTTGCCTTCACTTCAATAAGGTTGATTATAAGTATTGGTTTGGGTTATTATTCCCAACAAACTGCACAACCTTAAAATTTTCCATAATGCGGGATGCCTGGGTGGCTCAGTTGGTTAAGCGGCTGCCTTCGGCTCAGGTCATGATCCCAGCGTCCTGGGATCGAGTCCCACATCGGGCTCCTTGCTCAGCAGGGAGCCTGCTTCTCCCTCTGCCTCTGCCTGCCACTCTGTCTGCCTGTGCTCTCTCTCTCTGACAAACAAATAAATAAAAAATCTTTAAAAAAAATTTTTTTTCCATAATGCACACAGGTGGTGGTACTCAAATTATTTTGTCTTAGAAACAGAATCGTGCCACCAATATGTCCCCTGAGAAAAACATTAATATTCCCCCTACACATATTTGAATCACAAGTCTGACCCAAGAAGAAAGATGTCTACTGAGAATCCTCCTCTCAAACAGTCCTTCCAAATGAGCCAGAGCAGTTTATATATCTAGAAACCAGTGTAGCTGTTTCCTCAGAATTTTTATAAAGATGATCTCCAAGTTGACTTACATAATATCTGCATGTTTGCTTTGAAAAAGCTAATTTTATTCATTACAATGCTCCTTTTGGTGTTCTACCTCTCTTCTTTGTATTACTAGCATTAGCAAAAGGTAGAAAGCTACCCTCAGAATGAGAATGCCGGGACATACCAGTAAATTAATACTTGAAATCTCAAAGACAAGAGACACACAGAAGATGATGAATACATTGGGGAGGGGGCCCCTGCCACTGCCAGCACCAAGATGAGTTTAGGTGATAAATGGAGTCAGAATTAAATAACATTGAATCATACAGGGAGAAAGCCTTTTGATTCATTTTCAATCCTGATTACATCATGGAGAGCATTTAAGCTTGATGCCAGTTTTTAACACCACTCTAACAGTAGTTGTGATAAATTAAAAATGATCTGCCATTTTTTGCCTTGAATCTGGACTGGACTTAGTGACTTCTTAACCAACAGAAAGTGACAAAGGTGTTAGGCAACTTCAGAGGCTATGTCAAAAGAAGCCCCAGAGTGTCCACCTAGACATCTTTGGACACTTAGTCTTGGAACCCAGCCGCCATGTGTGAGAAGGACACACCACATAAAGAAACAATGGGTAAGAGCTGCAGTGAACAGTCCCAGAAGAAGTCTCGGGAAACAGGCAACATCTCTTGCCCAGCTGAATGCAAGAGCCATCGTGACATCCAGCCCAATCAAACCTTCAGATGACTCTTTCCCCAGCTGTTGACTGAAACTGCTTGAGAGACCACTAAGCGACAACAATCAGATAACCCAAGTCAACCACAAAACCATGAAAGGTAGTAATAAAATGTTACTTTAAGCCACTAAATTTGGGGTGATTTGTTTGGCAGCAACTGATAGCCAGAATACTTCCTGCTCTCCCCTTTCAATAAAAAGAGAATAAGCTCAGGTTTAGCACCTGCACAGGCCAATAGCAGGATATATAAAAAGACTGGTGTTTTTAATCTCATTTACATTTATGGCAATTGATAGTGAGGTTTTTTACTTATGGTAATGATTAGAAAGAGAAAATTCTTGTGAATATATTTAGGTTAGACAAATTTTTAAAATACCAAGTTAATTATAATTTGAGTTTAAAAACTTGTAACAAAATACGTGACTATGAATGACTGACATTGGGGAAACATTATACAAAGAGATGAAGAGTATTAACATGGGAAGGTCCTAAAAGAAGAAACTAGAACAGAAAACAGAAATCTGCCATTTTGTTTAGGAAAGGTAAAATGGCAGTGCAAGATCCAGAAGTGGGTTCAGCCTGTGCTTGACACTGTCCGAATCTCTTTATTCAGATGTCACCACTTATTCCTGAGTTCTCATTGCAGGATCCGAGGGCAACTCTGACCTCTGCCACAGGGGTTGTTTGGGGCTCTGTTTTAGGGGGGCTCCTGATACTGTTTACTCCATGTGAGATTTTAGAGGTTTAAAAAAAAAATCACAAAATGCCTGCAGAAGTTTGACAAGTCATTTGGAACATGCTGCAAAGAGGAAGTTCACACATGTTGTAAAGCAGCAAATAAGGATCCATAAAGATGACAGAGAAAACAGGATTCATGAAGATGAGAGAGAAAGCATGAGCTAACTAAAAGCCATAACAGGCACACAACACAGTTTGAATACAATGACAGATGACCTTCAAAGTAAGATTAACTTTGATTCAGAACATGTTGGAATACAGAAGAAAGGAAAATGGATGTGCTATGAAAGAAGCAACTTGAAATATTATACTTAAGAGCACTTGAGACTGAGCAGAAAAGTCAGGTCATTGGGTAGAAGAGAAATCAAACGAGAGGAGACTAATGGCAAAGGTGTGGGAAAGGTTCGGCAGGAGGTTTTGCAGGCACAGAGGAGGTCTCAGAGAGTGGATGAGTGAGAGAATGAATGACAGAGTGAGTGAATGGAAAAAGCGTAACTTAAGTAGAACTTGTAGACATTACCATTAGTGACAGATGTCCTTGGGCTTTTGTAGTTGCCAAAAGAGCCTATGATTGCCTCGATAAAATACACACTTGAGGAGTGTCTGGGTAGCTCAGTAAATTAAGGGTCTGCCTTCGGCTCAGGTCATGGTCTCAGGGTCATGGGATAGAGCCCTGAGTCAGGCTCCCTGCTCAGCAGGGAATCTTCTTCCCCCTCTCCCTCACCCCAGCCTCCGCTTGTCTCTCCTTCCCTCTCTCAAATAAATAAAATCTTTTTAAAAATATGCACTTGAAAGATGTGGGTACAGACTCTCCTTGGCTGTGAGTGGCTCCAACACATCAGCCTTGCATTCTCAATGTCATAATTACAATTTGACAGAATTATAAATCAATGCATTGCAGAACTTAAGGTCCATTCCCAAATACTGGAAACTGAAAATTTAAATCTGGGAAAGCCAAGAGTCTATTGTATTCACTTGGGAAGAAGTTTCTTCCCAGAAGCTTAACACTGATGACTGATTAAGCAATCCACTGGCTAGAAGTTAGCCACCCCACCCAAAATTCAAGCTAACTGATTTTTTTTATCCAATTGTGTTTTAAAACTTCTCCCAACATACTTTTATAGCATATAAACAAACCCTTCACAACTCTGAAAATTTTATTTTACATTTTTTAATTATCACTCAAACATTTGCAGATTTTTCCCTAAATGCTTAAATGTTTCCAGTTTGAGAAACTGCATGTGTTGTTCATAATTTCCTAACCAGTACATTCATAAATTCATTTTTATGAATTATTAAGACTATTAAGAATTACATCACTATCCATGAAAGTCTATCAGGAAAAATCAAGACAGATTCTTAACCTTTTTATTTATAAGCACTTCTCCATCTTAAAAATAGCTGTTTTATGTTACATCTCAGGATGGTCTACTGCTATAATTAATTCAATAAATTGGTAGGAAAACCAGAGCTAGAAATTTATATTCCCTTCACTTTTTTCCATGTTCAATTCTAGATCATCTCGAATTATTATGGAAACCCTAAATGTTAATCTCTAAGTACTCAGAATTTTCAGTCAACTTAGGTCCTCAGAATATGAATATTTTTCTAATCATGACCCACAAAATGAGAAGCATATTTAACTGAGCTGCCTCCTGCCCCATGGTGACAGGCAGATCAGCGTAGTACTTGACATTGTGGCTCTGGAATCAGTCTCAGCTCTGTGGGACCTGCAGTAAAGAGCATAAGCCCTCCATGCTTCAGTTTCCTTGTCTATAAAGTGTTGACGATGCTCATGGGGTTGTTGTGAGAACTAAATAGAGTGACATGTGTCACATACTTCACATAATGCATGGCCGAGTAAGCACTACATACATTTCGGCTGCTACTCTTATTGCTGCTGTTATTAGAATTTACCATGACCAAAATTAACTCAGATCTATAACGTGAATACATCAGAGCTCCCTTCACTGTCAATACCAATGAAGATTCACCTGAAAAGATCTTTGTAATATAACTGCTTTTAATCTCCTGCAATTAAGAATGTAGCCAACATCCTGCACTTGGTATCTCTATCAGTGCCCAGAATTCCGTACAGAGGGTGATTTCCTTAAAGGAAAAAAACACAGAAACATAAACTAAAAAGATAATAATGCAAGATTGCATAATTTAAATTATAAAATAATGACCGACATCTGTAGAAATTCTAAGATCAGTGTGGGCCAGAGAAGTCAATTGATATTTTGGAAAAGATACACAACTTCTATTAGACCTTAAGCTCCAAGAAGTTCATTTCATATAAAGAGACAGTATGATCAAAAGGACACAAGTGGGGTGGTGCCTGGGTGGCTCAGTGGGTTAAGCCTCTGCCTTCAGCTCGAGTCATGATCTCAGGGTTCTGGGATCAAGCCCCGAATCAGGCTCTCTGCTCAGTGGGGAGCCTGCTTCCCCTTCTCTCTGCCTACTTGTGATCTCTCTCTGTCAGATAAATAAATACAATATTTAAAAAAAAAAAGTACACAAGTGGGAACAAAAGTGGAGAATGCATAAAAATTAAGTGACAAAAAATGGAGACATCTCGGTTGGTAAGTCTCCAAGCATAAACTAAAGGAATATTTGTTTGTTTAAAATTAAAATTCTATTTATATTTTTATTTTCAACTTCTACCTGTTTAATTAAATTGCCTTTATTAGAAGCTTACATCTGTAGGATTTTTTTAAAGATTTTATCTATTTATTTATTTGACAGAGAGAGAGACAGTGAGAGAGGGAACACAAGCAGGGGGGAGTGGGTGATGGAGAAGCAGGCTTCCTACTGAGCAGGAAGCCCAATGCAGGGCTCAATCCCGGAACTCTGGGATCGGGGGCTGAGCCGAAGGCAGCTATTTAATGGCTGAGCCACCCAGGTGCCCCACATCTGTAAGAATTAAATATGAGTATGTTTTCTGCATGCCAATATTGATAATCAAGGCATTCTTACCACATCTAAAAGCTTCCCCTGCCCCCAGACTTTGAAAAGGACCCCAGTTACTAAAGGTGCCTCTTATTTTTGTATTTCATAGGTTCCATGCCATTATAACACTCAACAAAAGATAGATGCCTAACATAATCTGAGTGTGCCCCTAAAATTCACATGTTGAAACATAACACCCAATGTGATGGTATTTCTGGGTGGTACCTTTGGGATGCAATTAAGTCCTGAGGGCAAAGTCTTCATGAATGGGATTATTGCCCTTATAAAAATAGGCCCCAAAGACCTCCCTCACCCCTTTGCCCTGTGAGGTTATAGCAAGAAGACAGCTTTCTATGAACCAGGAAGCTGCCTTTCACTAGGTATCAAATCTGCCCACACCTTGATCTTGGGCTTCCTAACTTCCAGAACTGTGAGAAGTAAATTAAAATAAAAGTTGTTTGTAAGCTGCCTAGTTTATGGCTCTTTCTTATAGCCACCCAAATGGAATAAGACACTTGCTATTACTCAATATAAACCAACTTTTCAGAAGAAATAAAATCACTGGATACCAAAGGCACAAATACACCTTTAATTTCATTTCTATATCCTTTTTCATTAAGCTGGGAAATTAAACTGCTCATAAATCAAAACACAAAGGGCGCTTTGGTTTGCAATGAACATTAAATTGGTTTGCAAATAATGCTGGATATTCTTCCATTTTTGGAAAATGGCTGCAAGAAATTTATAGAAAATATCCCAACTCATTCCACTCTTAGAGATATATATTTTTCAAGATGATAACAGGTGTATCTTTTTATACCAAGTATGTCCATAATAACTACAGTAATTTGAATATGCATGACCTATGTGGGCAACCTTAGATACTTTATCATATTTTATTGTATACTTACTGTTTTATAATCATTTCATTAATTTCAATTACTTCACTTAGCAGAAATGTTAAAAGAAAGTGAAACAGTCATTTGGTTAATAATAATTTTTCAAAAGATAAAGATGCTATTTCAGGAGCTAGAAAAAGAAAAATAATTTCCAATGCCAAGAAAGTAAATTCAGTCTTCCTCAGGCTCTCTGTCCTCTGCTGTCACTGATGTAGCATCCCATACTAGAGCGTGGTATCCAATTTCCTCATGTTTCACAAACCACTCAACATAACAAGCACTAGCAGGAAAGATGATACAAGCGAGCCTCCCGGGGAGCATTCTGAGATAGTCAGTAGAAAAGTTGTTTCTACAAGACTGCCCTATAGGAATAGCTGTGCTATTCTCAACAATATTGTCCTAATATATCAAATTCAAAAGCATAATTTGAGAGGCCAGTAACAATTTTTGAGTTACAGAACCAAACTACTGAAGAATAAATAAGAATCCAGCTGTTATTAACTTTGTGTCAAAGGACAGCATATATTATCTTTATTAATCATCCCAATAGACATTATTATCCTCATTTTACACATGAAGAAATTAAAACACAGAGAGGTTAAGGGGCTTCCCTCAGACCATTAAACTAGTAAATGGTGTGGCCAAGATTCAAACCTAAGCAATCTAACTTAAAGACTTGTAATTTTTCTCCTAGTGACTTAACATGACAGTCTATTTTTCATTCATGCTACAAGTCTAATACAGGTCATCAAGGAGGCTCTGCTCTTCACATCACTCAGAGAATTAGGTATACAGAAGATATGAAGAAGAGCACCTGAGTGGCTCTTGATTTTTGGCTCAGGTCATAATCTCATGGATCAGGAGATAGAGCCCTGCATCAGGCTCAGCACTGGGTATGGAGCCTGCTTAAGATTCCCTCTCCTTCTCCCTCTGCCCCTCCCACCCCTTGCATGCGCTCTCTCTCCCTCAAAAAAAAAAAGTATACAGAGAATAGATACATATTTCCTCACTCATGTAAAGCAGGAAAAGAAAATATACAGACCTTATACCAGTTCTTAAAATTTCTTCCAGGAAGGAACATAAGTCATTTCCTCTCTCATTTCATTGGTCATCATAAGTCATGTGGCTACGCCAAACTTCAAAAGGGATGGGAAATTTAATCTGACCATGTGCCAAAAAAGCAGAGAGCCAAAATATTTTGGAATAGAACTAATGGCAACCATAAAGGGAGTCAATGAATAAACATTTCAAAGACAAAAGGAAAAACATTAAGAATTGGCAAGAAGGTTGAACCTCCAAGAATAACCTCAATATTTTTGAGTTATGTTGAAATACCATTATGGTAAATGGTATATAGGATAAAAGACCATAAGGGGGAAAAAACTATATTTCAGTAGAAAACTATGCATTGTCTAGAAAATACCTCTCTAGGTTATCTGATGCTGATTTTATGGGTGTTATTTTACAATTCTGTAAATTGCAGATAATTGTAATCCAAATCTATAGACTTATAAATAGACTTGTAAATTCTATGTTATCCAGTAGAGATTAAACTGACTTATGTTGGAGTGCCTGGGTGGCTCAATAGGTTGAGCACTGGACTTGTGATTTTGGCCCGGGTCATGAACCAGTAGGTGGTGGGACTGAGCCCCACATGGGGCTCTGCACTCAGTGGGGAGTCTGCCTGGAATTCTCTCTGTTCTTCCCTCTTTGCCCTTCCTCACCACTTGCTATCTTTTTCTCTCTCTCTAAAAATAAATAAATAAATATTCTTTTAAAAATTGACTTATCTCCTTCAAGCTGAAAAAAAGCTAGTTTTGTCTCTACTTGCACAATTTTTTCAATATTCTTGACCTATAAATGTGTCTGATACTTAGATTCTTTTTTAAATGGTTAGAGTATCTCCCTGGTTCCTTCATAATCAGTTAAACAAATTTTTCAACACTCTAATTTTTATACCTGCATAAAAGCCATGATTTTACCTTTTAAAATTCTTTTTTTTTCGTGGATATTAAGGAGGGCACATATTGTATGGATCACTGGGTGTGGTACATAAGCAATGAATTTTGGAACACTGAAAAAATAAAATAAAATAATAAAATTCTTTTAACTAAACTAATTATTTTTATAATAAACTTTAATTTTCAAAACCATTTTATAGCATAAGAGACTCTTAATCTCATAAAACAAGCTGAGGGTTGCTGGGGGGAGGGGGGGAGGGAGAGGGTGGTGGGGTTATGGACATTGGGGAGGGCATGTGCTATGATGAGTGCTGTGACCCTGTACCCCTGGGGCTAATAATACATTATATGTTTATAAAAAAATTTTTTTAAAAATTTCTTTAAGCTTTTTTATTTAAACATATAATGCAACCCCACCACCCTCTCCCAAAAAACTTTTTTAAAAAGAAAAACATT